>WAAE01022391.1:0-36209 GCA_013400495.1 Nicator chloris
ACACATCATCACTGTGCCCTCAATGTGCTTTTTTATAGGACTGTCATCTAATATTACATGAGAGGTGTATTTGGTTTAAAAAGAGGATGCTTTCTTTTTTTGTCTTGTTGTCCATGACAGGAGCATGTGGAGGGGCTGTAACAACTGGAGAAACACCTTCATTCCTCTTCTCACCAAACTGGCCAATGAATTACAGAAACCTGGAGGACTGTATGTGGCTTATCAGAGCTCCTGGATCCACTGTGGAATTCAATGTCCTGGCACTAGACATAGAATCTCACAGCTCATGCAACTATGACAAACTTATTATCAAAGACGGTGAGGAGCCAATCTTGCCCTACCCTGACAGGATGCAGTAGAGGCCCAAGGTCCAAATACCTCAAATTCTCATCTCCACTGAGCTTAAGCAATCTAGATAGCAGTGGGAATGTGCCCTAAAACAGTACTCTTCCTCTATTCTGATACATTCTGCTAGTTGAAATAAAATTAGCAAAGTCTAGCAAAACATTTGGTGATCTATAAAATCTGTAATTCTAAATCTGTAAGGGATTAAAGGTCTTGAAAAGCACCTTCCTGAAAGTGTGAGCCACAGCAACAAACAGGCAGAAGTGGACTGATCCACTTTTGACACTAACATGTTCTTTTCATCCCAGGAGAAAATAGTCTTTCCCCAGTACTGGCTACTCTGTGTGGACGAGAACCTCCTGGGCCAATAAGATCAACTGGAGATGCAATGTTCATCCACTTCATGTCAGATGCAAGTGTCACTGGAGCTGGGTTTAATGCTTCTTATCACAAAAGTAAGACTCTTTTCTCCCCCAAATAAATGTCTGCCTTGCTGCTAACAATGGGGTAAGAGACTGGCATTGTTAAGAGCTGTCTACAATTTAATTAATCACACGCACATCTAATTATTCACCTCTCGTGAATATGTGTTAATCAATGTCTGACTCTACAAAGGTAAAATTTGCTATTTTCCCAGCAATATAATGCAAAGCATGATTCAACCCAACCAGTCACTTTTCAGAAGGAAGAAAAGTGTATGCCTAAGTTTATAACAGCTCAGCTGAAGGATGAAAGAATGCTCAACTAAGAGAAGGAAATAAATGACTCAAAGCAGAAAGAGACAAATGCAGAAAGCTGTATAAATCTGAGCAGGAATGTCAGCAATTTCCAGCAACAGTCCTCCCACATGAACTCAGGAATGATGACAGATTCCTGAATGGGCTGAGGCACCAAGGAAGTGTTAGGGCAACAGTGACAATCAGGGGAAGTTTTTCTGCAGCTAGAGTAGATGGCAGTGTTTTGGTCCATGGCTACAAGCAATTTCCTCAGACAGGGTAATGATAAGCTCATGCCATGGGAGGTCCTTGACATTGCTGCCTGCTTATTCATCTTCTAAGTCTGAGAACAGTCTCATGGTCAGGAATTTTGGTGTTTGTCATCTTGAAACCTATAAGTTTGCATTTTGGGAGATCACTGATCATGTGCATTGCTATACGCCCCACAGCTATTCATACACTCATTTCAGCATTTATTTTAACCATCACATCTTCTAGGAGACAGGGTTTCTCTTGAAATGAATAGGTGAATGTTTGACGCTTTTGGGTTTTTGTCTTTGCTTGAACTTTTATCTTTTTTTTTTCCAGGTTGTGGAGGCTATTTGCACACAAGCAGGGGTGTGATAACATCCCCCAATTACCCTCAAAACTATTCTCCTAATCTGAATTGTTCCTGGCATGTAGTGGTAACCACTGGATTTATCATTGCTGTTCATTTTGAACAGCCTTTCCAGATTAGGAGCGAGGATACTTCCTGCAGCCTTGGTGATTATGTAGAGGTGAGGTTATTGGCCGTGTCACCAAATCCTCAAAGCTATTAAAGCTCTTGAATCTTACAGATTTCAGTGTCAGTGAAGCACCTCAAAATGTCATGGGGTGCAAACACCAAGACATATACCAAAGGTGTTATTTCTCTCTATCTCACTCTCTCTTTTTTATTATAGTGCATTAATTAATCACTAGTTTATTCATTTCCCCTGTGGCTGGAAGCATTAAGACGGTATGTGCACAAAATTTACATTCCAGGGCTGTTTGCTTGAGTAACATTACCAATTTCTGTTTTAGCTGAAGAATGGGTTAGATAATACTGCCCCACCTTTGGTGTCTGCAAGAGGGAATGGACGGATTTGTGGAAGCAGCCCCATCTCTACTTTGTACACCACAGACAATCAGCTGTTTGTCCGCTTCACTTCTGACAGCAGGAATGAGGGGCAAGGATTCAAACTGACATATGAAGCTAAGAGTCTAGGTAAGTCTAGGTAACAAACTTAAATTCTGCAACTTATACATATGTAACTTGGAGTTTATCCTCATAAAAAATATTTTTGTTCTAAGTCCCAACCCTGGTAAAATTGGATGTCTGCAAAAATGTCCTGTAGTGCATGACTTCTGATCTGACACTCAGATTTTTCCTTTTTAAAGAGTGTCAAGCTCAGATCACAGAACCTGAAGATATTAAAGATATATTAAAAAAAAAGAGAGGGACCCTTTGGTAGGGAAGTAGCATCTACAGTTAGGAAGAGATGTTAAAAATTCATACAGGAAAGGAAAAAACTCTTGGAAACAACAACTTGAACATTTAGTACCCAATGCAAGCACTAAATCAAGTTAGGAACTTTTCAGGGTAGTGTGTCTAGAGAGGTGGCAACATTTCTCACAAGTTTTACTCCCAAGTGAGAAAATAACATGAATTGCCAAAGCTAACTTCTTTGAAACAATGAGCAAAATAGAGACCCAGGTCCCAGGAGGAAGTCACAAACCTGGTATTTGCAGTTATCCCTCTGTGTTCATAAGAGTGCCACTTGGCACACCTGGAGACCTATTAAACAGTGTATCTAAACAACTAAGGCAACCTGCCAATCAGCTCAAATCTTTAAGTGCTTTATTTCTGCCTATTTTTCCTGCTGCCCCAAAGAATTAGCATTACTTCAGAGAATTCTGAAGCTGTACAATAGCATTTCTACCCCTTCAATTTATGGAACTAGAGTAAAGTCCTGCGTTAAATCAGTATTGCTAGAATATAGAGAAGGTTTGGGACAGAAAGGTTCTGGTCAAAATAAAGATATTTTTGTCAGGTAAAGGACCAGAACAAACCCTCCTGTTTGCCCTGGCTGACATTCCTCACATTCCTCACATTCATTATTATCTCAGATATTTCAGTTCTTGGAAAGTAGAAGTTGGGAATGATTCACAGAAATATTGATGGGTCTGATTGGTGAACTTCCTAGCTCTTGGGAATTGGCATAGGAACAAGGCAAGAAACATGTTTTCTGCTTATTTTATAACCAATCCAAGGAAGAAGTAATAGCAGTTTAATTCAGGACCCTGAACATTTGGAAATGAGGAGGACTAGGTAAGCAGGAGCACAGGAATATAGGATTCTACTGCATTAAAATGTTTTCCCACAGCAAGCAATAGAATGCATTTGTTTTTTGATGTGACTATATGACATCAAAATGAAACTGTGTTGGAATATGGGGGTAAGTCATATTTTTGATGCTTCACCCATTTCCTTTTCATGTTGTTTTTTATTGGCAATCTTTTCTTTCCCAGCCTGCGGAGGAAACATTTATATCAATGAGTTCAACCCCAGTGGATATACATCTTCCCCCAACTACCCAAGCAGTTACCCTCCACATGCTGACTGTGTCTGGACCATAACTGCTCCCAATGGACATGCAGTAGAGCTGCAATTTGAAGATCAGTTTTACATTGAACCTTCACCAAAGTATACATCCACATTATTTTGCCTGTTTTTCTTCAGAGACTCCATTCTGATTTTTCTTTCTCTGTTACTTTCTCTAATTCCTCCCAGAGAACAAACACTTCTATATTTAAAACCAAATGGGGTTAAGAAATTTTTGAGACATCACCGAAGCTATCAGGTCACTGGTTTACATTCCTAGGATGTTGCAGTGTGTAACAGAAATTAGTATGACAGAAAAAGTGGAAACATCCATGATAGAAAGGTGCTTTCTGTAAAATCTGTGCGCTATAGTCCTTTCATATTCAGATTTTCAGTAATTTGGACTCTCAGGTGCTTTTAAAGCCAGTGGATTGCCACCATGACACTTTGCCTCCCTCCTCCATTGCCTGGGAGGTGGTTTGCAATGGGTCTGCACATTTTGCACTGCCTGCCTGAAGAATAAAACAAGGCTATTTTCCAGCTGATGCAGCTTCATTGATAGGGGCTGGACCACTGTAAGGCAAAGGTGAGCCTGTGAAACCACGTCCAGGAAAAATAGTGAAGGGTGGAGAATCCCAAAGGTGTCCTTTCTGGCTTCCAGGAACCCTGCACCATTCTGAAGGCAAAGCTTATAGTTAAGATATTCTGGGTCTTTGTATGCCCACCTAATTAGACTCCAAAACTAAATTTTTATTCCCTTAATCTCTCTTCTTGTTGTCCCTTAATTCAACACTTCTCAGTGACACTTAATAGGGAATATCTGCTGAATCTGAATCTTCCAAAAAAATGTATTTAAGGTGATCACAACTACTTTGCCAGTGCTGTTCATATCCCTACCCAGAATTTGCTTCTGTTAGATCTGATCTGATCGTAGACTGAGTTTTAGATGAATCTCTCTCAATGTTTCTAGCACTTCTTTTGATTCAATTATTACATAACTACAATGGATTATGATCTTGTTGATTCTGTCCTGGTCATACTGCATGGGAACCAATCTAATTCACTACAGCTTCATGGCTTTGTGCACATATTGGAATGATTTTGAACCACTACTGCCATACCTTGAATAGAAATTTGTCTCCTCTTCCAGCTGCACTTCCAGTTACCTCGAGCTGCGCAGCGGTGCTGACTCCAGTGCCCCCCTCATTGCCAAGCTGTGTGGAGGTTTGATGCCAGGCTCACAGAGATCCTCAGGAGCTGTCATGTACCTGAGGTTCAGGTCTGACAGCAGTGCCACACACGTGGGATTCAATGCTAAATACTCAATTGGTAATGCTTGCATTTAGCAGTTTCTATCATTTTAAAGATTTTGATCTCAAGTGTTAGACTTCTGTAACAGGACTTAAATCAGTGGGGTGGGCTGACAGGAACACGCCTTTTTCAGTTAGTGTTAGAGCTAAGGCATCAGAATATCAGCATGCTCTGCACCTAGCAAGAGCTGAAAATTAGGGAAATATTAATAGGAAAGAGCCCATAGACCACCCGCACCAGAAACAACTACTGCATTAGCTCTTGTCAAAGCCAGTTGTCAAAGGAGCAGTAGAAAAAAGGTCAGTGTGGATAAAGTCATGTGACACGGTTTGATTTTCAGCTGAGAATTGGCAGTAGATTAGGAGCTTCTCTATGTCAATGTAAATCAATCTATAATAAAACTGCTAGACAAACAGGGGAAGCATAATAATGGATTAGAAAAGAAATGAGCCATTATTTGTCATCTGGGAAAGAAATACTTTAGTTACTTGTTCTCAACACAAAAACAGGGTTAGAAAGCACTAAAAAATATACTAAAATTCAAGAAAAAATAGTCCTTGATCAGATTCAGAACTATGCTACTTTTTTGGGTTTGATAATGTTAATAATCTTCAAAGAATAACAGCCATTATGTTAATATCACTCATATAGGAAAGTCTAGGACTGTTAATTTCTCAAAGGCAAAGTAGTGAACTATATATTGTTTTATACAGAATTTTGCTCATTGCATTAGATCTAAAACACTAAAGCCAAAATAGAGTGTTATCATATTTCTGAATGTGAAAACTGAAGAAACTTGCATGTATACATATATTTATCTCAGCTGAATGACAGTCATCCTGAAACAAAGCACTAATGACTCATGGAACTGACAGTACAAACACAACTGTTACTGCCATGGAAAGATTGTAATTAACAGACACCAAATCCACTACAAAAAAAATCCAATAAATTCCACCTAGGAATATTGTTTCATAGAATCATAGAAAATCCTCATTTGGAAAGGAACCACAAGGATAATCAAGGTCCAACTCCTGGACCTACACATGACCACCCCAAGAATCACACCATGTGCCTGTAACCACAGGTTTGCTGTATGCCTTACTACTACAAACTTATGTTTGCAGGTACTGCAGAGAAATGTATATTCAGAAAGAGACATTTAAAAATTAATAGCTGTTTTACACTCTGTGCAGTGATTACTCACTAAGATATCCCCAAGGAGTGAATGGGAAGGGATGAAAGAAAAAAGGAGTCTGAACTATAAATGTTGACCCAAACCAGAAGTCAACGTCTGTCTGTCATAAAAAAAAAAAATTGAGGTCTACACTTAGCAAGTTTGATCTCTTTTTAATTTACCTTTTACATCTTTGCTAGGTTTTCTGGTAAATATGGATATAGATAGAGATTAGATTGAAAACTGGGAGTTTATTCAAATTATAACACATATGAAAGAGAGGAAGGGATGTTTGCAATGGCAGGATGTATGTGGGTTTGGGAGGCTGTAAAAAAAAACCAAAACAAAACAGAATCCAGGACTGATTGAATTAGATTGAAAACATGGAAGATTTTTAATTGGAAGGCAATTTCTGTCTTGTTACCACAGTTAGAGAACAAGTCAGCTGTACCTCACCTTTAAGTCTTGTTTAGGAGAAAGATCATCTCTCTGAGGTTCTGTAGTCAACCAAATAATCTTCTTCTTTTTGCAGCTCCCTGTGGTGGGACAGTGATAGGACAAACTGGTGTCATAGAAAGCATGGGGTATCCTGACCTCCATTATCAAGACAACCTGCTGTGTGAATGGTTTCTGCAGGGTCCCAGGGGCCACTACCTTACCATCAGACTAGAAGGCCTCGATATTCAAAACTCTGCCGAGTGTGCAAACGACTTCGTGGAGATCCGCGAATACAACGCCTCTGGTCTGACAATTCATTCAGTGTTTGTCTTCCCCTCCCTAGTCCTACTATGAAACCTCACCAGAGGTTCCTCAAAGCATTTCCCTTTGGGTACAAAGTGAGCCTTTTCAATGTGCACTATTTGCATGTGTCTGCCTTGCTTGCTGATGCAAAGTAAGGCAAACAAAACCCTTCCATTTGCCAGCAATAGCTTTATTCCACTAGTTTACTCCTGCCTATAAAGTTAAATAGGAAAGTGGCCCTTCAATATAACTATAACAACTATAACTATAACTATATAACTATAACTATAACTATATAACTATAACTATAACTATATAACTATAACTATAACTATATAACTATAACTATAACTATATAACTATAACTATAACTATATAACTATAACTATAACTATATAACTATAACTATAACTATATAACTATAACTATAACTATATAACTATAACTATAACTATATAACTATAACTATAACTATATAACTATAACTATAACTATATAACTATAACTATAACTATATAACTATAACTATAACTATATAACTATAACTATAACTATATAACTATAACTATAACTATAGCTATATAACTAACTATAACTAGAACTAGAACTAGAACTAATACATTGATATAACTTTCTCTATGTGATTTTTGCAGGAAATTTGTTGGGCAGGTACTGTGGTAATACTCTCCCTGATGCTGTGGACACCTCTGACAGTTTTGCTTATGTCAAGTTTGTCACTGATGGATCAGTCAATGCCCGGGGATTCAGACTGCGCTTTGATTCCAGTACTGAAGGTTGGATTTGTAAGGTTAAAATATACTCTCAGGAAGCAACTTATTCCACAGACCATGATTGCACTAATACAATATAGCATATATTATAGATCACTTGTTCTTGGAGTGGTGTGTATTTGCTCTTAAATTTAAACTTGGGGGAAGTATGAATAGAGCTGTCTGGCAACAAAAAGTTCAGCTGAAAACTGAAAGATCAAATCATGTTTGTTTCTGCAATAAAACAACAAAAGGGGAAACAAACTCCAAAAGAATGTTATTCCACTCCTAGGATGCTATTATGCAAACTTAGAAGAGAAACTCTATTATCAAAAAATTTAGTGCAGGTGGATGCAGAGATGTGACTATTCTGCAGGATTGGTGAGTGTTAGGAAAGGGACTTCCAATGGACTACAGACCATTAAACAATATCTCTCTATTTTAAAAGGAAACTGAAGGTAAACTGCTAAAATTTTATCATATGTTTCAGAAAAAATGCACTCTATATCCAAGAGTGTTCCTGTCTCACAGCACAGTTTGATATTCATAACAAAGATAGGAAAAGCAAAAATAACTGTACTGAAAAGTGTTGCTTAAAATACCTAAAAGCTTTTCTACCTCTGTTAATCAGAATAAGAGAAATACACTCTCCATCATTAGCCACTCTAAGACCCTGCTTGTTCTGTGTAGCTCTGCTCAGTCCTCTGAAAGCCAGAAATGTCTCAGTCTTGCCATAATGAGAGACTTGTATCATATGGCATCAAAGCCTATGGGTCACCCAGGCTTCTGAAGCCTTGGATGAGCCCTTCAGAGAAGGAAATATTAACAATTAGACTTAAAGGAGTTGCTATGGTCAGTTAATACTCAGCTGCTTTTATGACTGAGTGACAAAGATGGGCAGGAACTTGGCTGCTTAGACAAACATATGGACACGGTAGGCCGACCAAATCAACCTCTCAGGATCTCTTTTTCTCACAACATTTTTTTTGCTATAATTCTATAAACAATGCTTTGCTCTGAGAAGTGTACCAATATTTGGATGTTTCAGAATGTGGTGGGGATCTTACTGCAGCTGTTGGAACATTTACTTCACCCAACTATCCCAACCTATACCCACATAACCGAGTGTGTGAATGGAGGATCACAGTGGAGGAAGGCCGACGTGTGACCCTAACCTTCAATGACATGAAAACTGAAGAGCACTGGAGCTGCTCAGCAGATTATGTGGCTGTGAGTATTGGGTGTAGTGTCAGAAACTGCTCTTCCTAATCCCTTTATGGAGAATTAATGGATATAGTAGAGCTGAAAAATCACTTATAGGTCTCTATATGGTTTTAAAAGAAATCATAATTTAATCCGGGGAAAGCAGATAAATGAGAGAAAGTTACCTCTGTAGAGTATCTAAACTCATCTCCTTGTTTTGGAGTATGGAAATTTTGAAATTGTGGCCCAGGCAGAGTAGAAGACTTAAAGGTATCACTGGAGTTGCTGTTTAATCAATTACGCAAAAAAATTCTGGGGTTTTTGAAAGTTTTCATTGTCTCTTTTCTGTGCAAACAAAATCTATCAGTTATATTCCAGTTTTATTGACTTTGGAAGTATCAACTGCTGTTGTCACTTTTTGCTGTCAATTTAAAAAAAAAGAAGAAAAAGAAAAAGACAGAAATTGCAGCAAATGGCTCCTCTGAAGTAAAGATAGGGAAACCCCAGGAAATTTTACTTGTATATCACTCTCCATCTCAAAAAAAGTAGATATTGGTTATTTTATCGTGTTTGTTTTTGATTTCTGGTCATTTAGTGAAAAAAAATTCAAGCCTGGTACACAGACCTGGGCCTCGTCAGATGTACAAATGCCTTAAAAATATGATTCCTCTCTGAAATTGCAGGAATGTGAGGTAGGGTTTAGCTTCCCACTTGGTCAGATAGCAGTGCAAACACAGGAATTAACTGTAGGATAATCAGAAGCCAATCCATGCACAAGCATGGGGGGCTGAAGTAGCTAGTCATCCCTTGAGGTTTGTAGACGATGTTTCTCTTGTTTTTCTTCACAGATGCTTTAGACAAACCTTTGGGAGCTAGCTTTTTATCAGTTAATGATCTCTTAAAGGAAAATTTTTTCCTGCCAGCTTTTATGCCTTCAATACTCTAATATATTCCAAGTCTCTGTGGGAAACATTATTTCTGCCTTGCTTGCACTGCAGAGTAGAAAGAAGGAAATTAATTCCTAGGCTAAAGGGTGTATGAAGGAAATGGAGCAAAATATCTCTGGATCATCAAAAAATGAAATGTTGGAAATAATCAGAAATGCCCACCAACACTCAGTATGCTGGAGAAGATTTTGATAAAGCCGATATTGACTTTAACAAGAATACAAAGATGATGATTTGAAATGAAATTAATATGATCAATATCTGGCATTATTAAGTGATTGAACATTTAAATATTGAGCTAAAACACAGTATTCTCATTTAAAAAAAATTCAATTTCTGTTTGAAAAAGAAGAGAGAAAGAGAGAGGGAGAGAATATATTTGTATTTCACCGAAATAAGCATTTTTGATGTTTTCTTCAGAGCCTCATCCACTCAAGGCAATGAAAGTTTGTTCCAAGGTTTGGGTAGATTTGAGAACTAACTCCTTGTGAGGGACATCAGTGAATTTTTTATTAAAGATAGTAAGCACTCTTAAAAGATACAGGAAATGCTCATAAGACTGTATGTTGGTGTCATAAGAGTTTATTTTGACTCCACAGGTTTACAATGGCCTTTGGCAAAACTCTCCCCAGCTGGCCAAGCTGTGTGGGGAGGTGAACCCAGGCACTGAGGTGAAATCCACTGGAAACACAATGAAAGTCATTTTGGTGACAGATATGTCCCGTGCAACCAGAGGCTTCAGTGCCTCATACACCTCTAGTGAAGATGCAGGTAGTGTATGGTTTTGACTTAAGTGATTGATCTCTGATGAGTCATTTCATAGCTACAGCACTGGCACATATAAAATAAATTACTTAAACAGGTAACAAATCTCTGATACCTTTTTTCCCTTTCCTCTCTGTATGAGAATAGATATTTATCTTTAATTAGATTAAAGAACTTGAAAAAAAAAAAGAATCTCTGTGAGCAATGGACTTCATGTGCCTCTATATGAATCACAGTCCCTGTTGTCCCTAGTGACTTTTTTTTTACTTCATCTTGAGTAAGAAATGGCCCAAAGTGGCTTTACTCCACGAGAAATTTCAAAAAGCATAGTGCTATAGACAAATTGAATAATTCAAGTGCTTCCTTATTACTCAGGGGGTAATTAATTTACTGTAGCTTGTGAAAGAGTACAGCTAACCTACTTTTGCAAGCTCAGCCTCCAGAGAGGAGGCAGCAGGCAGAGCCTTACTACTGCAGTCTTGAGTTTTTTGAACTTATTTTCCAACTCCCACCCCAAGCATTCTACTATGGCATGAGGGTATCTTCCATGAAAATTTTCCTCTTGAGCCTAGAATTAGGTAATGAGTAGGTCTGAGCAATACTGAACTGAAGCTGTAGTGAGATTTTATCAAAATATTAAATAATTCTTGTTGTGTTGATAGTGCTGCTGAAATATTTTATTTGATACTGTAAATAATTGTTCTTTGTTTTACATGTGTGTTTTTAAAATCTTGCCAATAAATTCCAGAGCACCAGGCAAGAATTCTCTTGTATGCAGCAGTAAATTATAAAAAAGTAAGAAGATGGAAAAGGTTTTCATCTAATCAGCACATGTGCTATCTGATGTGAGCATACCTGAATGAAGAGGGGCAAGATTTCTCCTCATACAAGAATAATTACTACTTTTAAATAAACCATATTTTGTTTCTGCAGTTTGTGGTGGAACCCTGATGGCATATGCAGGTGGGAATTTCTCTTCTCCTGGTTATGATGGCATCGAAAATTACACAAGTAACCTGAACTGTGAATGGATCATTGAAAATCCCTCTCACTATAATTCATCCATTTATATATCTTTTGAGGATTTCCACTTGGAACATCACCAGAACTGCCAATATGACTACCTAGAGCTACGAATAGGTTTGTATGTTCAGCAGGAGAATGGATAAAGCCTATCAAGGTTCTGGTTATAGAACTCTGTTTGTGCCAAGTCTCATTGATGTATATTTGCAGGGAGTGGCAGTTGTAGAATCTGTACATTTGAAAGTGTTCACATCATGCCTTCTGTGTTGCATCCATGATGAGAAGTGGGATTCACTACCAGAGAAATGGATGCATGGATTTGGTCACCTGTTCTTTCAGAGGAGAAAATGGAAAACTGGATAGACAACTTTGGGAGGATAAATTGTTTTGCTGTTTGCAATACTTACCTGACTCTCTCTTTATAAGGCACAATATGAATTTCACTTCATCTGCCTTGAGAGATGACATTTGCAGTCATCAAAACAATTTATTTAGTCCATTCCTCATTCTCTCCCTGGTCCTGAAATATCTCCAGGGACAGCAGGAATGGAGTAAATAATGTTTTAATTATTCATAGCCTCTGGATTGCACACCCCCTTCAGATCCATTTTTGTGTTCTATAAGATGACTCTCCAAAAAGAAATCCATATTTCTGGTGAGAATACATTGCAAAACACAGACTAAAGCATTTTAAAGCAAAAAAAACCCCCACAGGAATAATGTTCCAGTGATATTCCTGCATATTTGAGCATCTTTATCCATGAGAGCAAGCAACTGGAAATGTCATATGAAAGTCACTCAGCTAATGCCAAGTGTAGTATGAAAGGTGCAGCTGTTTCTTCATGGAAAGGCTGTACCTGCGGGTCCCAGAGAGAACAGGTTTTAATTTACCAGAAAATGCTTTCTGAGACTTGTGAAAAGGTTGAGAGCAGGAATCTGTCACATCCTTATTTGCACTCATTTGAGCAAGAACTTTTGCTTTTATAGCATTGGTTTGTCCTGTGTAGAGCCAGATCCTGCATAGCTCTGTAGCCTAGCAGTTCTCTCCCATGTATGCACTGGAGCTGGGAAATAATAGAAAAAAAACCTCAGAGAAAGAAACAGTAAGATATATTTGCTTTGTTACTCATCCATTCCTGCTACTCTCACTTTATCATGAACCTCAGGCCTCCAGGCAATACAATCAAAGAAAAGTGAAGAAAGTGTAATCTTGCTTTGTTCTACACAGTTTTGTCATCTAAATAGCAGTGTCCATTTCAGCACTACTAATGGACCTCCAATTTCACAGCTAGCCTGGCGTCAAAAGCAGAATGCCCTCATTCATCTGTGTATGCTGACAAGTAACATTTAATGAACACTGAGGTGCAGTAGTGCAGAATACCACAAAACTCAGGCAGGTGCTGTTCAAGACTCTTGACACAGCAGATGCATAGTTAGGGAAAGGTCCAATTCTACTTCAAGTTACCTGAGAGACCCCAAATGGAGCTGAGATGTGCAAAACTCCTTTGTGATGCCCATACAACATACTTCATGGTACTCAAATAAAAAAAATTAAAAGCAGAATTGACAGTAATTCACTGACTAATATTTAAGCTAAATAGATAAATATTTCAAAATTTTTAGGGTAAGGTATTAAGTTATTAAATTATCATGCATGTGCATGTAGGTTGTACATGGTAATACAGCTGAGCATATTGCACAATTAAATATATCCTTCATTTTGTCTTTCAGACCATTCCCTTCAGTTTGCATGAAATGTTACAGCACAATATTTCTGTTTTCTTTTTCTGTTTATCAACAGTCTAGATCTCTGGCCAGCTGGCCATCCATGAAAGCAATGATTGATGTCACTTTTCACACTGTAGAGGCTGAGTAACCTGGGTGACATCTGTCACATGGTCAATCACCTCCTAAAATGTACAAAAACAAAAAAGTATTTCACATACCAATGCTAAAAGTAGTTATTGCTACTTTTTCCTGAAACATAATTTATCATTAATGTCTTCTGCTTGTACAGCTCCATATAATTTTTAGTGCATGTTGTCAAGACAGTTTGTACCATTTCTCTGTGTAATTTTCATGATAGAATTTTATTATATGTCCCTTTTCATCCTTGTGCTTCAAGGCATTTCAAGTGGTGGCTGTGTGACTTGCATATGACAGAAACATTAAGTTACTGAACCAACCCATGACCTGGAATAACTCTGAAAAGGCTTTGAAGAGCACCCAAAATTTCTCCCTCCTGCTCTGTTGCCTTCTTCACAGGAACGGCCTGCCACATTGCACAGAGCTAGGAATTGCTTTTGAATGGAGACTTTTAAGACAAGCAACCTGCTATTATTAGAGAAGTGAATTTAGGAATAGCATTGCCTGGATGTCATGAGGAATGCTATTATGCTTACTTTCTTTCTCCTGAGAATTTATCAACAGTAATCAGAAACTGATGCTTTTAGCAATGTGATGGATAGGAGCCCACCAACTTGAGCAAACATTCAGTGTCACTCAAGTATAGTGGCCTGTGTTATGCTTTCCTTTTAGGCTTCAAGGATTTCAGCAAATGCTGGCTTTTTTTTAAATTATTTTTTGCCGTACAGAGAACAATGTGTTGAGTTCCCTGGGAAAGAGATGCCCACTCTTAATACAGTGATGACAGTTCATTCATGGATGGTGCACATCTCTATATAGTAGAAAACTCAAAATCCCTGTTGACTTTAATGAGGATGTCACAAAAACAAAGGTTCAGTAGGTATCCATGTGATATGGTCCTTTGGCCGTCTCTTTCCACTGTTCTGCCCCAAAAGGTCTGTAGTTTTGGGGCAGAACAGTAAAGGGTTTGTGTGTCTGATATGACATATGAAAGTGTGCAGGATGGCAGGAAGGGGAGAAAATGATCCCAGGGTATTAAAAGGATCATTGATATAGCTTTGGAGAGAACTTTCTTGTTGCCAAGTTTTAGATCCCAACAATAAACTGTAACACTCCACTTATAAGCATAAGAAATAATCAGTTACTAAGTGTGATAAGTATTCTTCTCTATTTTCTTGTCAAAACACAATGAATTGCATGTTTGCACTATTCCTTTATGTTACTGTAGCTCTTTTAGGACTCAAAAAGTGCTGTGTCTTGTTTTTTTTTTACTTTCTTTGCTTAGGGAATGGTGATGGAGAGCTAATAGCCAGACTTTGTGGTCAGGCTGCACCATCTGTGCCACTAGTTATAGCTGCCCCCCAGGTCTGGGTACACTTTGTCAGTGATGAAAACACAGAAGATAAAGGATTCTTGGCCCATTACACATTTGAAGGTAAATGTTTTGGTAGACTGCTGCCTTGGCTGACTGAGGCATTTCTGGGGAATGTTGCCTGTCATTTGGTGATACAGAGAATAGTCATGATGGGATCAACTCTCAAAGAGGTCCTCAAAGGTTACACAGTGCTAGCCACTATTTATATCTTCTAAAGCAAGCATGTGCTAGCAGTTGAACTCTCAGATTTACTTTCTGCCTCACTTTCGGCATTCCCCAAACCACATTTGAGATTTTGCAACTCAGAGCAGCTGGTTGCTCTTGGGAATAGGGACATAATAGGTAATACCAGCCAAGTTTGACTAACTTCAGATAGGTCTCTGGAGTGCTAGCAGAGCTGAAATGCACTCTGCTGCTTGAACCTTTGCGCTCATTTTGAAATCCACTTGAAGCCATATCAGTGCAAATTACACCACTTTGCCAGTTATGTGCCAGAACAACTACTCTTCCTGCTACAGCTGAATTTAGCCTTGGGGCTTATCTAGACACATCAGAAACTTTTTTACTTCATTGTGTTGGTCCAAGGATGGCACTGGTTTGCTTAAAAGTGAGATTAACAAACGGGCGATAAGGTGGAAGAGGCAGATGTGTCAGCTGGCAAAGGTTTTGCAGTTATATTAAGTATCAGAATAAAAAGGTCATTGCATCCTTTTACTCAGTATTCAATGACAAAGATTTTAAAACTTGGAATTTCCTAGATAAATTGTTCATCTTTACCAGTTTATCTTCTATTTTATTACTATTACAAGCAGAATAATCTTCCATTGATTTGATTATGGTGTTCTGCTCTGAAAATTTATTGCAATGTTACTTTTTTTCTGCAGCCTGTGGTGGTGTACAGTCAGGTGAAAGTGGAGTTATCTCAAGCCCTAACTACCCAGAGCCTTACAGCAATCTGAATCGCTGCTCCTGGGTGTTGGAAGCCCCTGAAGGTGAAACCATCACTGTGAGTAACCTGTCACAACTGTGTGCACAGCAGACAGTGTGAGAAACACCTTCTGTGTTTTGAGGAACAGATTTGAGACAATTTAGAAAATCAGAAATGTTGAATAATTACATATCTTCCCATTGAGTTTACCTAAAAGAGGAAATGAAGATGACACTACAAAACTGAAGATTGTCCTTTCTGAAAAACAGAAGGATACTAGTATAACTTGACCTCAAAACATAGCACTGACTTCTCCTTTAAACGATGACTTTTTGTTTACAAAACTGAAATAACTAATATTATTGGATGTTCATGGATATTCTCACTATCATGAGAATAAATATGTGGCTGAAGGTTTTTCTTCTCCGCAGGAAAGTTTCAAGCCATTAGAAAGTTACTTTTGTGTCTTACTGATTAGTCTGGAACATAGTATGATTTCTGGTACAAATTACATCAATGAAACATTGCTCCAATTTCCCAATAAGTATTAAAAGTCTGCCTGAGGTGATACTTTCTTGGGTCAAACTCCTGACAGACCAATTTAAGCACCTTTATGACCAAGCAGTACAAAACTTATTTCACTGAATTATTTGACTGATTCTTTCAAGCACAGATACAACCAGTGGCATTATGGTTTGGGTCAGAAAAATATCTGAAAAGCAGCTTAGTGGAAACACATTGCAGATTTTCATATGTAATGTCTTTCATTAATTTCCCTATCATGTTTTCATTGCTTACAACTACAAAGGTTAGAAATGCAAATCCATAATCATAATACTTCTGCTACGTGATATTCTGACCACTGCCTATGTACTTATTTCAGGGAATACAGGATTATTTTAGTAGAACACAAGATTTCTATTTAATCCACAAACCAGTTTAAAGCAGAACTAATTTTAATTATATGAAAGCAGATTTCTGTTTTGAAAGGACTGAGTAGCAGCATGCTCAGTGAAGGCAGACTAATTTTTTCCAGTATAAGCTGCCAGTTTCAGTTGCTGGCAAAGTTCCGAATTTAAACTATTACAGCTAAATTTGTATTTGGTCTTAGACAACTTCTTTTGGAAATGACGTACAAAAGGTACAGGAAAAGATCCTGTGTGTTTGCTAAACTTTTCAACAAAGATCCTGCTCCTGAAACTAGTTAAAAAATCCCAAAACTGATGGAAACAGGACCAGACAGTAACTAGTGTACATCAATATTTCAGCATCAACAAAATCCAGGAGTCTATGGGATCAGCAATCTAAATATTTGAACTGGAAATCCCACGTGTGAGCGTATATCTCCAGGGACAAGTGGCATTGGTGTGGGAGGGAGACAGGGTCGGGAGCTGCCTGCCCAGCCTGGTCTGTTTATGTGACGCATCCAGGCCCACGGGAACGAACCGCCAAACTATTCCTCTTTTGGTGGAAACAAAGATTATTTTTAGCAACTGTTAGTGTATTGATTCAAAATAATAGGAAGAAAAAAGAAATCCCAGGCTTTCTGCTTGCAGAAATAGCTGGTTATATTTTATGAACAGAAACTTTGAGTGCAGGAAAGTGGTTCACCATCTGTACATGTTCAACACTGTTTTGAAGCACATTGCTTCAAAATATGGTTAAGACACAATGATGCCACTTTTGAACCTATGAATTCCTCTTCCACTTCTGTCTTCAAGCTAAGTAGCTGCTGTTAATTACAGTGGCAAGATTCCAATCAATACTTGCAGGAAAGCATCATGAAGTGAGGGTCAGATTTCTGAGTGTACCCAGAAATCATTGTGCCACGATGGCTACAGGATCTGTCTGGAATTGTTCTAATCCCTCCTTTCCTGAATGTCACCTTTGTGTGTTGCAGCTTACTTTTACAGCGTTCCACATTGAAAATCATTCACGTTGTAAGTGGGATTCTCTTACTATCCTGAATGGTGGCTCTCCAGGGTCTCCTGTCATAGGAAAGTATTGTGGAAACACCTCCCCTGGGACTATTCGGTCTGGTTCCAACAAGCTAGTCATCATCTTTATTTCCGACCACTCAAATCAAGGAGATGGCTTTTATGCAACATGGACAGCAGAATCTTTAGGTAAGTTTGCATTAAAGAACAAAATAAAGGCATGCCATCATCTTCAGGATCCTTGAAAGAAGCCAGTACTAAAAAAACCAAGTATCAATCCAGTGCTTTCTGATCCTACACAATGAATTCAAATTTGGATCAATTTTGTACGTTTTAAACCTCCTGCTGGCAGTTTCCTGATGGCTGTAAATTGATACCATCACCATTACCCTCCCAGCAGTGGTATCTATTGTCAAGGACTATGAGACATTTCACTTCATGAATAACTATTGTTCCACTGTTCGATTTGGTTGAAACACTTAAAACTAGGACAAAGTGAGTCCCAAAACAGAGAGGCAGACAGAACATCTCAAAGAGCAAATATGACAACAGCCTAGAACTCCTGCACCGTGATGGAGATGTTGGTACACTTTGGAAGGTGGTATATATGCAGGATTGAATGGTACATTTCTCACAGCTGCCTTCCTTCTCTTAAAATTATCATCACTCTGTAGCTCACCATTTGTGCAGTGTACTTCTAGAAGTCATTAAAGGACTAAAGGTAAGTGTAGATGTGGCAAATGGTGGCAGGGCAGGAATTACTGTGCCTTCCTGCCTTAGTACAGAACTGGCATATGCTTCCTAGTGTCACCTCCAGCTGCAAACCTCCTGGCTGATCCTGGTCATCTTTCTGTCCATTAATGATGCAGCTACATTCACACAGTTAGTTGATGGAGTGTCTTCTTAAACATATCAATAATCTGTGCTTGCATGAATATACACTGTCATTTTAGTAAGTTTTTGACACTGTTCCCTATTGTCCCTGACATTTCGTGTGCAATGAAGCCCACTCTCTAATGGTGTAGTAGATATTAGCCTACACTTGCCATGAGGCAGTATTCTCTCTGAAAGTATTCTTTTCTATACATATTTAGTTTACTTTCTTCACCTTTCCTCTCATTTTTTCACTGAGAATCTCCAGGTCTGCATTCTGTATGTGTGACCAAAACCTGGCCTCACATTCTTCTTAACATAATAGCCATTTCTGACAGAGAAGAATGAAAAATAACATCTTCCTTTTAAAGCTATTGTATATATTTTTTAAATTAAGAGGAAGAAGGAGGATGTTACAATTTTTTTCCTGCCCTTTATTCATCCTTTTACTACATTGTATCTGAAATAATAAGGGGTTGCTAGTACTGTATGAATAGTCCTAGTAAATTATTCTTGGCATGGTATTTGCAAATATGTTTCAAATTAACTAAACTTATTCTGTGTAAAATCATGAGCTGCCACAGAGCCATGACCGCCTATCCCCTTTATAAACGAATCTGTTAGCAATTTATAAAGGCATGTTTTTCAGCCCATCCCATAATTCCACTGAAATCCACAGGGCTGCCTAGGCTGGAGAAGTCACCATTTTGCCCTGGGTAAACGGATGTAGCTTGAATAGATTCACATGTGGAACTGCAATTTTTGCATGTTGCAGAGTGAGAAGAAAAGGGATATATCAGTAGACTGTTTTTTTCTTTCCCGTAGAGAGTTTTTCTGAATGCTGTCTGTCAAAATGTGCATGCTGTGGGCTGTGGGGAGGAACCTGCACAGTCTCAGATGTATTCCTGACCCCTGCACTCTTTCAAAGCAATTTTCACTTCAAATTCCCAGGAGTATATAGATGGATCTTGCAAAAGGCTATGAAGTGGCAATAAGGAGCTTGTGAAGAAAATAAAGTGAAATACAGAGAGACACCTCTAGAGTGTAACTACCTCCCTGCTGCAGGGGTGGGAGAAAGAAAATCAAGAGGGGTGAATGAAGTTTCAATGAGTAACAGGGCTTTCCTCTCACTTTTGCAGCCACAGAAGCAAACACCCATTCAAAGCTGAACACCACCCAAAAATATTTGAACATTTCTCCCATCTGTTGCTATTTTTTTCCAGGCTGTGGTGGAATCATTCATTCAGATAATGGTACAATCAAGTCCCCTCACTGGCCTCAAAACTTTCCCATGAACAGCAGATGCACATGGACCATCATTACCCATGAAAGCAAACACTTGGAGATGAACTTCCACAGTAACTTCCAGATTCCAGATAGCAGTGGAAGCTGCCAGACCAGTTATGTGAAGGTAAAATAATTCTTGAAATTAGATCAGCAGAGGACTGCTTTAAGAAGTCATGATTTCAGAACCCCGTTTTGCATTTGTTATGGTTTGGACTGTGAAGGCACAAAATTTGGGCAATGTAAAGTAAAGTCCTTGTACCAGACAGTCCATTTTCTCTGTGCTTTGTGAACTGGCCTGTATAAAATTTTAATTTTCATTGGTTCTTGAGGTTCCACCTCCAGCAGGGTCCCATCAGCCTACATGCATCCCCAAAAATGAAAAATATGAAAAAGTCATATATTATTTCAGAATCAGAAAATAATGAGAAAATAAAGCATAAAGAAAAGTTTTTTTCAATTACTCCAGCGAAGAAAAAACCCATTCTACCAAACTTCTTTATAAGCATTTAGACTGTCCAGATTGCACTTCTTTTTTTAATCTCCAGAAAGAAAGACAGCAATCTGATCTTACATATGTTGTTACGAGCCATTATTTCAAAGCAATAGAATAGAGTGGACATGTCTTGAATTTTTCAGTGTCATTTTTTTCTCAGGTATTTGGCATATGTTCAGTAGTTTTATTCTCATTTTCTCCACAGCAATACAACTCCCACTTGAAATAAAGGGCAAACATAACTTTACAACATGTAGAAAGACTTGAGCAGCTGTGCATCTGATCTATACCAACCAACTTACAAATCAGAGTTGCAGTCATTTTTTAAGGCTGTGAAAAAAACCCCACAGCTATTACATTTGTCTTTTCATAACCTACTCCAGCAATTAATTGATGCAATGTTACAATACATTTCACTAAAATTGAAGTCTTAATGCCACTCAGTAAAATTGTTTAATTTAAAATTCCTAAACTTTCCTGAATGACATGTGCAAAACTATGTCAATTGGAGATTTTCTCCATAGAGAAAGATCTGAAATTTTTGATGTCCACTTCCTTTTCCAAATGTCAAATTTGAAATGTATGAAGGTGTCTGAAAAGCTGTAGAACGATGTAAGTTTCTTCCATTTATTCCAAAGTGAGCCAAAAGAGAGTAATACAAAATCAATAGTGACTTTGCAAAACCTTGGCTGGGCTATAGACTGTGTAAATTATTCCTTTGAGCATCCATTGCCTCAAACACCTGGTCATGATAATGAGGTGATTCATATGCTTACACTTACCGACTAACCCTTGGCTAACCCTTTCCTTTCTAGGATGGTTGCTTGGAGAAATCACAGTTTCATGTGGTTGTACTAGTTCCACTCAATTTCCTTGAAACACAATATTTTAAAAATCAGATATATTTTTGGTATAAACGATGGTAAAAAACTGTTCAAATACGCCAACAAAAATAATTTTTTATTAGAGTAAATAATTCATTATTTAAACAGACATTTTAAATCCTGTCAATAAACACCCTGATTCAGGAAAATATTTAAATGTTTAGGAACATCAAACATTTATACCTATGTTTCATTTTACATGTATCTTGAAATTCAGCACTTAAACTGTGAGCCTCAAGCACATATTTAAGTAATTACCTGAAGAGTATTTCAGTTAGATACCAACCTAAACCTGCATGTGCTTTTTAGGATGCATGGCTTGATTGAGCAATTGGCTATTAGTACAGTTGAAGTAATACTTTAAAACATCATGGGTTATTTTCTGAATTATATATATATATATAATTTTATTATTTTTAACTCTTCACTTGATTTGATACTTGTCATTGAAAAAGTGAATGCAAAATAAAATAAAAAAGTTAGTAGCAACACTAGGTATTATCTGATGCCTATATATTACCTTAGCATGACAGCTTTGATTTTTATTTACTGAATAACATGAGAATTTCATGTAATAATTCCTTGTATACACAGATATGCATATTCATAGGTTGTATGGAGTTAAGTAAGCAGAGACAAAATGGAAGTAGGTAATTACATGCATAAAATATTTTCTCTTGTCCCCTGGACCTGATCTATATTTGCTCTGTTACCAGCAAGGGTTCAAGTAAATGACCTCCAGATGCCCTTCAGAGGTCCCTGGCAACCTCAGTTACTCACTGTGACTCACTCCTTGCAGGAACCTTTTTGTCTCCACTGACTGTAATAACTAGCTCCAATTTAGAACTCTTAGACTCACTGTGAGATGAATCCTACCCTAAGTTTATGGAAAGAAAAATTGCATGTGTAATTCCTGTTGGGTTCCCCCAAGCTACTTAAACTTTGAAAGCACTAAACCATTTCCAATCTGGCCTTGCCAGGTGTGGAGAGGAAATAATGAAGAAGCAGCAGCTTTGTTAGCCACAGGATGTGGAAGTTCAGCTCCTGATCCTGTTGTTGCTCCAAACAATGTGATAACTACAGTATTTCAGTCTCAGGATGCTCCTGCGCCAGGTTTCTCCGCATCTTTCACAAGCAGTAAGTAATATTAAAGCCAGATGGCTGCTTAATTGGTCTGTTTGGGATTAGTTTGACCTGTGTGTAGCAATTCAGACCCCTGTCCAACAAGGCATTGAAGCATCTGCCCAGATATGTAAACCAAGAGTTTCCATACTGAATGCAATGAACTCTAGTGTCGGACTTGCCCAAGATGCAGCTCTAATTTTGTAGTTATTCTCAGCCACCTTTGCCTTTTCAGTGTGCTGGAAAGCATGAATAGGCTTTAATTTTTAAAAATTCATAGTTAAATTGCATGGAAGCTAAAGCTTTAATTTTCTTAAAAAGACATTTCTTTAACCATGGCATGTGCTTTGTGATGGTCAAACCCACCAGAAATAGAAGAGGTACTGCTCAGCTCCTGTTGGTTGCTTGGGTTTTTTTGTAGGATGCTGCCAAAGGAAACCACTTGTCCTTCATGGCATTCAGATTAAAACAGCAAGAAACTAAGTGCTTTGAGGGAAGCACTATTGAAGCATACAGAATTCTGAATTGAAACCACTTTTGTTTTTATAATGTTTGCACTAACGTTGTCAGTAACATCTAACAATCTCTTAGTGGACACAGTCACAGGCTTCATATGCCTGTTCCTAATCTTCTGCCAGCATTTCACTGGGCACTGCATTCTTTTAAGGTTTTGTCTTAAAAAAGAGAAACAAAGGCCAGGCAAGTCATTAGGATCCAAAGGAGCTCCATGAAAATGAACTGTTCTGTGTGCTTTTGAACTTCAGGGAGGTAAACCTTTCCTGCCTCTGTGTATAGCGAAGCAATCCGCATTCTCCCGGATGTCAGGCAGGAAACAAGAATGGCACCACTTACACCAATGCCAATGTGGGCATTTTCAAATAAGGCTGAACTGCTCCTGTGCCCCAGTAACCCTCCCTCCAATTCCGGCACATTTGTACGTACTAAGGGATTTTGGAATGTGCAGGCTCCACACCCACAAGAACAGCAGTGCTGTGCCCTTCTGGTCAGGGGTGCCCCAGGAGTGTGACACTCTAGGTGGGAATGCCCCACGCTGCCCAAAAACACTGCTCTGGGTATGTGTAAGACCTGCTTTTGCCATCATGGTATATGATACTCTCCCTGTTTTTTTTCACCAGGAGAGATGAGGTCCTTGTGTACATTATTGGGTTTCTTACTATAAACCCAGAATAGTATTATCACCTGGATTATAACTGTGCTTTATTTATTTGTTTGCAGGATGTGGAGTAAATTTCACCAGCCCTGAAGGCCGTATTGTCTCTCCAAACTACCCCAGTCAGTATGATAACAACCTGAACTGCAATTATATTATAGATCGGGGACCACAGTCACTGGTGATCCTAGAATTTGAGAGTTTTCACTTGGAAGGTAACTGGTTCTGCATCATTTCAGTATGTATTATGAAGTGTAATTTCTTACTTGAAGACATACAAGCCTTCTATCATTGAAAATCCCTGATGGTGTAATTTGCTGACCCATTCTGGAAATCTTTCACAGATTAACATTTATAATTTTCAGGGTTAGGTTTTGAGTCACTGAAGTCTTCCAGAAGAATGAAGAGAGATTTCACCTGTTGAATATTTTGCAGCAATAATTTTGGGAATTTACCAGTTTCTAGGAATATAAAAGTGACTGTGGCTAATCTGGGTCTTTGTTCTTATTTGTTTGTTTGTTTGCTTGCTTGTCATTAAGTCTTACAATCTTTTTTATCTTAGGCCAGATGTTTTGCTTTTCAGTGCATCTGTTCCTTAACTGATAAAATAGATATAAATATACTTGGATGTTTTTCAAGGATGTAAGAACACAGAAATATGGAATTAGGTGAAAGACTACAGCAGTGGGAAATGCATAAAAGTGATTACCCTGTATATACCAGTAACAAAAGCCCCTCTTGTGATTATCAAATTTGGCAGCATTTAGCCAAGAAATAACAAGTGTAGTATCCTGATCACATTGGTGTAAACGGTAAAGCTTTCTCAACCTTGTTAGGATCATATTTTTTGTGTGTGGACATGCCATAACGCAGAGGAATCAGTATGTCCAAAATACTTGAGTGACATGATATATTTTGAGGCCATCTTAATCAGGCAGTCACCAGATAGAGAGATACTGAGTAATTCGGTATTAAGTTGGGTTGTGTGATTTGAATTTTTCTTCAGACTCAACAATAAAGGCAGAAAACAGTATTCTTTTCTTTATGTTTCCAGACTGTTTTGTATTCAAAAGTATTCTGGTTCAGACTTAATTAGATCTGAGATAAAAATTTGTTTTGACTACGATTTTATCTGAAATATTTTTTTCATCCCATGACACAAACCACTGCTTTAGGAATTTTTTAAATAAAATGTAAACCACTGAAATTATGTAATTCCTTCATATAGAAGACGCTATTCAGCAAACACACTAAACATTAGGCTGAATCAGATGATGGCAATTTTGACAACTCTTTGAGTATATTTAGTAATCTGCATTCTGTCCATGCATTCAGTTAATTTATAAATGGATCCAAGCTTTTATTATCAAGAGGGTTAAAGCAGAGAGGTAAGTGATACAGACATAACAATAAACATAGATCTAAAGAACTACTAAAAATATTCTGTTTCTTGCAGGGCAATTTGTTCCTTTATTTTTGTAGGCTTCCTTAGGCTACACTGACTAAAAGTCCTTAGTCACAGAAAGAACTGTGGATATGAGCTAATGGCCATCTGGTAGGCAACGAGGAAGCATGACACTCTCCAGTAATTGGTTACTAATATTTTTCACAAAATCTTAAAATTCAACCCTGCAGTAAAGAAAAATTACCTGAGTTTCAATTGTAAAGAAGATTGAAACCACCATCTTGAAAACTATCATTGCAGAAATGAAAACTTATTCAGCAGTCACACTGAATACTTTTAGCACATGTGCATAAAGGTTTCCAGTGTAAACTCCATTAGTTCTTTTGCAAAGGCAGGACAATGTTTGGCAGCATCTGTTAAACACATTTCTAGCTATTCCATATGCAAGGAAGCGTTGCACCTCCTTAGATTGTTGCTGAGAGTGGCCTTTAAAATTTTGACCATGCCATTACAGATGTTCTAGATTGGGTTTTAAAGTTTAGCTGCATGTCTAATTAAGATAATTTGTTAACTATTTGATCTCTCAAAAGAAATCTAATTTTTTTTCCATAGTTCTGAGGTAAAGAAATGAAATATTTAAAATAATGTCTGTAAAGCATGCATATCTCATTGACTTGAACAGGTTGAGCTATCTTCTCCAGAAAATTAGAAGGCAGAAGTTAATAGTCTACAGTGCAGTGACACATTGGTACAAAATGGAATGACTTAATGGGTTAGTCACAGATCTCTGCCCTACAGTAGTTATGTTTTCAGTTATGATGCCTCTTCTGATTGTAAAGAACGACTGGGCTAGTAACCCACAGCAGTGATATGGTGTCAGTATCTGGAACTGAACAAACGTGACATGAACGTACTAAGTACTAAATGTGTATTAAGCACTAAATATAGCAACAAACAGAGCAAGAGAGAACTTAGGGAAACTGCATTTGTTGATTTTGCAATCAAAATTTAAACTGTCTGCTTCTTGGTAGGTAGAACAATTTTTATCTCACTTTGAGCCCCTGAAAATACACATCTAATTTAGATATTCACCTAGATTTATCTCCTAGTGGTGGAGGATGGCTTTAAACACAGAACCAAATGTGTTGTGCAGGTGGAGTGAATTACCTTCTGGAAGCTTCTTTCACTCTCTTTACCTATTGGCTATTGCAGGAAGCCATAAACAATAGCTTACACAAGATACTTGAGATTTGGGCAGGAAAACATAGGCAAGATTAACCTCATGAACAGAGTCTGACTTAGCTTCTGTGATTTCCTTGCAGTGTTCGGGGTGTTTATTCCTGTGCCAAACTCAATATGGTCATAGAACCTCTCTTTTGATTTGCTAGTTTCAGGAAGTTGCATAAGCTGCCACTTGCTTCTTGTACTACTTGTGTTGTTGGATTTGGTTATTTTATAAAGAACCAAACAAATAGGAGTGAGTTTGTTATTCCAGCTCAACTTCTGCAGTGACAAATGTCTTCCATCTGCCCTCCCTCCTTGGACCAAAAGTCTACAAAAATCACACAGAGTTAGTAAAAACCCCTTATTTGTCTTTCTTGTTGAACTTACTATCTAAGAAATAATTAATCACATTCAATTTCTTGTCCATTAGATTTATTCAGATGAACCTCCTGACAAATTCTTCTCTACGACAGCTACAGTAATGTATTATTAAGTGGCTGTAATACTCTTCAAGTGTGAGTATAACACACAATAAAATCAGAGTCCCAAATCATGGGAAAATAGGGAAAATGCATGTAGGCTCCCTGCAGTATCCGCTTCTAGAATTCTGTAATATTTATACTCTCTCCATATGAGACAACTGCTTTGAGTTTAACCACGTTGACCTGAAAAATGTTTTAATAACTTGTTTATTTCTCCTTTTAAAAAAAACCATGTCTGCAATTTTGCAATCTGGGATAGGGTCACAGCTTTGTTTTGGAGTCTGCTCTATCTGCTTTCTCAACTGTTTCTAGGCAGTTCAGAAAATAGAAAAGTTTAGCAATAGGTTATTTTGAAATAGAATATATATGAGAAAGAATTTTAATTCCTTGCTTTCAAAACAGTATCTTGTGCTACAGAGCTGGTTGATATATTGCACAGTGGCATATTTCCAGGTAATATTTCTACTTTAGTAATTCCTAGTTGTATTGCCATTTGTATCAGAATCTGCTGTTGTGAAAAAAGCCTCATTATTATTACTTTTACAGCCTTTAAACAAAAAGCTTCTGCCTCAATACTAAATAAAACAGAATCTATGGCTAAAGACAGAGATAGAAAGAGGAAATTGATATTACACATTGATGTTAGTGATCAGATAGTCAGGGGCCCAGATTTGGCCAAGGTTTTTGTGCTGGCATCATATCAAACAAATGATTTTATGGACAATAGTGAGACTGGACAGAAATTTCTGCAAAGTGGAAAGGAGACAACCCAAGGCATATTTCAAAATGTAATGTAAGGACGACTGAAGCTCTTATCATGTGAACTTTGGAGACAAGGGTCAACGTATCAATGCTGAATGGTGCCAAGAGATGATAAATAGAGCTCAGATAGATAACAAAAGGCCTTGGAAGCACATGCATGCAGCAATTCAAAGAAACAGGGCTATGTTCATAATGTCAGGCCAAATAAATGATCTCTCCAGAAGTATTTGCAAGAAATATTGTCAAGGCTGGAGGAATGAATGGGACAGTAAAAGGATAGGAAAGAGTTTATCTTAAAGACAGTAACTGGAAACTTACAGGGTCATCAACAGAGAGCAAGCAGTTGCATCTGTCCTTGCAAATGAGATTATACAGAGCTAATGTGGAGATAAGGAGCGTAAGACAGAAGATATCTCATTGAATCTTCATGGATGAATCAGAACAGAACATACAGTAATACCAGAAGGATGAGCAAAAGCTCTTAGTAGACAAGGTTTTATGAAGAAAAACAGTGCTGGCTATGTGGAAAGTGCCTGTCAGCTCAAAGAGGATGTTGGTCTGACATCTGGCTAAGAACAGACCTCTGGAGACTCATGAAAGCTATTTCATTGTAGTGTAAGAGACAGAAATTGGTCTAGAAAATATCTAAGATTATATGATTAGAGGAAATAAACCACAGAGAAGAATTGCAGATGATGTGCTGAGTATGTGTAGAGGCTGAAAATATGACATGAGGGGAATATGAATCTGGGGAATATTTACAGAATAATGCATTTATATTGGTGAGAAATTAAGAAAAGTGTAAACAAGAGAAAGAGTTACAGGATAAAGATCAAACAATAATTTGTCTTAACAGGATTTATGAGTTACAAATCATATTGACACAATCTCAGCATTGGAAAAAAAAAGATGGCTGATGAGGGATCGTGGGCAAAACTTTTCCATTCCTCCAGAAACCTGATTGCAAATGAGAAGCTTAAAACAGTGGGAAAAAAAATAATAGAATGCTGAACTCCCCATTTCTGTATTCCTTTTTTTCCCACACAGCCCAATATCTGCACTGATTTTCCACCAAAAACAGATTACTTTAGAAAATCACTGCAAGATCAAATTTCCTTTTGACTTTTCCTTGAGCCAAGCTGAAGAGCCTGAGTGTAGGTGCTCCAAAGTTTGAGGGAAATCAGGAAGAAATAAGTCAGCTCTGAAACTTGCCAGTGTATGGAGTACTTTTTGATTTTTCAAAAATCTCACTCTCAGTGGTTTAAAATTCCCTGCATTGAGTGCCGAATTCTGCATTAGGGGAAAGAAATTCCAGGTAGCTAGTTGCCTGTAACAAAGAGTGCATTGCTTTTATCTGCAGAGGACATCCATGCTGTTCTTGGGTCTTCTTATCTCTTCATAGATGGTGTGCACTCAACTGTGAACTCCAACAAATTTGAGGGGCCTGGAGCCTTTTTCAGATCATAGGATGTGTTGAATGAGACAAATCTGATGTCTTACATACAAGGTCTCTTGCCTTTTTCTGCCACAGTTTTACTGCATGTTAAAAATTGACATTTGGTTCCTCAGCAAGCAAATGAAATCCTGAGATCCCTGGAATGGAAAGTAACATAAAGTTTAATTCTTCTCCTGGATTAGGTCAACATAGTTGTTGTTCAGTAAATCGCATGTAAAATATGCTGCTAACACTTCTGCACTCTGTGTCCATGCAGCCCCAACACTTCTGAGCAGAATTTGTCTTTATGATGGACTGAGCATCTTCAGTGGGAAGAGTGCAGCCGCACACCCTGTCATCACTCTCTGTGGCAATGAGCTTCCTGCCCCAGTCAGCGTCTTTGGACCAATGCTGCTCAACTTTTACACAGACTCCCACATTGTAGGCTTTGGATTCAAGGCCAGATACAGAGCAATTGGTGAGTTCTGCAAAATACACTGTTTTGTAGTTTAGATGGTAGAAATATTCTGGATAACGGTTCCGTGTAGGAAAGATGTACCTCATTTTGGGAATACCTTAGATGGGTGTAGATGGTCCATTTTCCCAGTGCATTTGCTCAAAACAGTTCTCAGGACCAGGACATGGTGCTGTTTGGTGTGTATTAACACACTGACTGATGTGCTACCTCACAATTCTCTTTTCTAGACTTTCCATGGGACTGAGTCAGAAACTGAAATATTTTCGCTTTTCTGTAGAAAAGAAATGCAAGCATTTTTGGCAAGTTTTGGTTGGTTGGTTGGTTGGTAGGTTGTTGTTTGCATTGTCTAAGGAGAAACATCACTAGTTTATTTAATTGAGTTAATTTGAAAGATTTTTATCACTTACAGGAGAATGGTCTAATTCTCAGTTATACTAAAATTACATGATACAACATGGGCAACAGAACAGGTAAATTTACACAGCTGTATGCCTCCATTTGATGACCCTCTTGCAGTGCCAGGGATTATTGTAAATAAAACTTGGGACATAGATTTAATTTTATTTTTTAATAACTATTTTCACCAAAACTCTTTTGTCATTCACAAGAGATCTCTTAAGTTTTAAAGAGGAAATGTGAATTCAAAAAATAAATTTCTAACTGAGTTTAGAATTTACATCTGCACAAATATAAATATCCCAGAAGACTGATTTTATTTGCAAAACCAATTTTAATATTCTCTAGGTTTGACTCGTAGAGACCACTTTTATGTTTGAAAGCATAATTTTCTAACTGCAAAGAAAAGTGTGAATTTAACTTTGATATTTCCCTTAATGCATTCCTCATGTTCAAAGCCACAGCAAAAAAGCATAAGGTTAAATTCTTTATGTGGAGTGAATGTTCTCATACAGATAAGACAGAGGGACTGGCACTGAGAAATAACAATGTGCAGTTACTCATGCAAAAGACCTTCATAACTCTCAAGTCAGTTGCTGCTATCTGACTTGTGACTTCTGACATTTGAGAGGGATAACTGCAGCTTTATTAGCTTGTTGTTGTATACAAAGCAGATTCTGCTAATTAACATTCCTCTTCCCCCTAGTTGCATTGTTTGCTGCAAAAAAATGAAAAAGGCTCCCCCCTCCTACTGTAGAATAATGCTGATTCTTTATCTTCCCAACTCTTATCCTTTATCTGCCAGTTCTCCAGGCTGCCAGCCTGAGTTGTCAGGGGCTCTGCATCCAGCAGCCCACTGTATGGGACTGTCTTTGTTAAGGTGGTGGCCTGGGCAATGGCATTTTCTCTAAAACATGAACAACTGTGTGTGGCTCTAAGCTTATCAACAGGATGCAGGGAGACTTGGGGAATCTTTTTTTTTTTTTTTCTGCAAATTTAAGATTATAAAATGAAGGCTGAAACTAACAATGGAGATTAGAGTTTTTGTTCCCTGAAGTGCTGAAGCTGGGAACAAACATTAACCACATCCTGGCCTCATTTGCATCCATGCTGAGAAACCCTGAGAAGCCAAGCAGTGCCTTGAGTTTAAAGCTGCAGAGTTTAACTTGCTTTTCAGCCAGAAAGCAAATATTCTGTCCTCCAGCTCAGCCACCCCACACTGCTGGTGAGTCCCAGCACAGGGTGAAGTGAGGAATAGGATTAGTGATACCTGGAGACTCTCCTCTATGCATTTCTGTGCAGAACAAATGCTACAGCGATGCCCCTGCCCTGACAGGGTGTTGACAGATGATGAGGCTCTGTATATATTTATTCCAGAAACATCAGAGATAGGGCTATGAGAGCAGTTGTAGCTAATTAGAGGCTTCCATGGGGCCAGGATCTGGATGAAGGAATGTCTGCCTGCATATCAGCCAGGTTTCTCTTGGCAAGCTAGAATGAGTGCAGAGCTATTCCCATGCATGCTGCTGCATGAGGCACCCATCCCACCCTGCTGCTCCCCAGACCTTCTGCAGGAGACTTGAAATCAGTCTCAGTCTTTTCCTGCACAGTGCCAGTGCAATTTGGTATGGGTTGGTAACAACCTGTTACTGCAATGCTGATCAGTCTTCCACTGCAGAGTACAGCCTGACAGACATCTCACATTTAACAGTTCCAGGCATTACTATGAAGTCTGCTCCAAATTTATCAAGGGTCTTTCTTTCCTTGCGAGTAAACTCCTGAAAGAAACATGAGAATTAGGATGAAACTAGTATTCAGACACTAATCACTCTTTTTTCTGTTTCCTCTACAGCTTGTGGTGGCATTTTCAGTGGCGCTGTTGGTGTTATCAGCAGTCCAGCCCATTCAGTTCTTGATTATCACAACAACATGAACTGCTCATATTACATCACAGTTGGAAATGGCAAAGTAGTGGCCCTGAAGTATGTAATCCAAATTCAGTTTGTCATTAAGGGAACAGGGAGGTCTCTGATTCCAGTTAAAGCAGCAATTACTGACTATTTTCTGTGACTCTCCTTTTCCATAGTCAAAGCTAAACATGGTTAATAAGAAATGGTTACTGAAGTCACTTTTATCAGCCTCAGGCTCCTTTCCTTTTTAACTTATGTAAAAAAAAAATCACAATTTTAAGTTTCCTCTTTAGTTACTGGCAAGACTAAGAAATTGTAAAAAAGCAACTCATGTTTTTTAGTTAAACTCTGTCAGCCTTTGAGAAGTTTATACAAGAAAAAATAATAATTCTTTTAGAAGGGGAGTAATCACTTTATAGCCAAAGTAATAATACCCACCCAAAAATAGTGTATTTCTGAGTGTATGCTGTCTTGCCTAAGAGAGGGATATTATTGCCACAAAATCTTGCCACTGAGAAATTAAAAACTGATCCGTTCTTCAATCATGTGATTGTGAATTAGGAGAACATTTCCCAGCTAAGAGGAAGACTCAGTCGCCTGCACTCTATGCCTGCATTTTATAGGCCACTCACGTGCCCAAGGAAATTGCAACCTGAGCAATTGCAGAAGTGAGAGAGGGTGTGTTTATACTGAGAGACCTAGTGCTTCACAGAAAGCTGAGGTGTGCTGACACCCTGCCTTGCAAGAGGCCCAGTGGGTGAGGGCCCCAATTTCTTTAAGGCTTGTTGGCTGAAGAGTTTTGCCATGCATAAGTTGCTTGGTTTATTCCTGAAGAGACATGTTTTGCCTGTATATGGCTTTGGCTAATGTTAGTACTTGGATCTTTCCTCAAGCACTAAAACACAAGTAACACAGGAAAAGAACTGAAAATGTGATACCTAAGGCTCCAACTGTGTTTTACAGATTCAACAGTTTCCAGCTTGAAATATCTCCCTCCTGCTACAAAGACTATGTGGCAGTGTATGATGGCTCAGATACTCATGCTCCTCTCCTTGGGAAATTCTGTGGCTCAGAATTGCCTCCAAATATTAAGAGCTCCAGTAATAACTTGTTCCTGGTGTTTAGCACTGACTTCTATGGAGCAGACAGGGGATGGAAAGCATCCTTCAGAGAGACCTTAGGTAAGTGTATTATCAGACTCCTAATCTGCTGGTAAGTAATTTCTTTTGGTGAGGAGCAGTTGTGACCTCCCTCTCTAGGGGTACGTGAAGCAGAAGAACGTTTCTGATTTTGTGAAAATTGAGTGAACTAAGCTAAATACTAGGCTTATGGGATCCCTGCATTCCAGTCTGGTTCTGAACTGATCCTCTTCATTCTTTGCTACCCTTCCCTGCTTCACTGAAGGTATAGGTATTTCTTGGGTGACTGAAGGCTTAGCAGCACCCAACGGCCTCTCTTTTGGAGGAAATACAGCAACACCTGAGAATTCTTATTCTTCTGTAGTCAAAGGGTGGTGGTGTGCTAAAGATGGCTCCTTTCAATCTATGCTCAATTTCCATTTCCTTCAGTTTCCCTCACACCTTCTAAAGAACTAAAGTGTTGAGGTCAGTTAAGATTGTGGTTCCACATCAGGCACCACTGTGCTGATTTCTACTGATTTGTGGGATCATTCTGATTAGCTGGCCATAACGTAAATGGGATCACAGTAAGAGGGCACTGGATGCTTTTTGTTTTGATGGATGCAAGAATAAGATGCAGAGCTTGATTACTACCTTAAAAAGCACTTTAAATTCAGTACTCTACTTTTAAGACCAAGGTGTAAAAGGAGATTTTTATTTTCTTATCTGAATTGCTTAGGGATGGTAAGCAACAAAATATCACTACATGCAAATTGATTTCATGTCATCTCTACTACTTTCCTGTATAATTAACTCCATGTCTTTTGTGGTCTAGAAAGAAGTAATTGTCTGGTCTGCAAAGCTGGCACTCAGACAGATCAGAATGAAAGGCCTTTGTGGCAGAACAAACATAGTCTTCTGCTGAGTCATTGAATCGCCTCCCTACCCCTAGCCAGTGACTTTCTCATTTGATAGTCTGAGAAATATTTACAGATAAGGAAAATAACTGGCTCTACAGGCTTTGCCAAGAAAAATATTCCCACAGAACCTCAGTTATTACTTTTATTAACTCTTCCTTTGCTTCACTCAAAGTAATTGCTACCAGCATGCTTTTTTGATACCACCATTCACACGTTGCTGTCTTTAAACCCTGAAGTATCTTTTGTTATAGATCCCCTGCAGCCTGGGTTCATATTTCCAGGGTGAGATCATCAGGGACTCCCCAAGCTCTTCTCTTCCTGTTGGCATTTAATCAATTTTTTTAGCCACTGACTTTAGATTTATTTGTGCAACTTGCCAGATATACTTTTTAAGCACACAACAGAACACAAGCCAAGCTCTTCAAGTCAGTACCATGCCTGATAATTTCCTAGAGTGAGGAGAAGCCTTTTATGAATAAACTTTGACATCTCTCAGATGTTTTGGAGGGGCATTTCTGGAGGCTCCCAAGGAAAAAGAGGTTAAGATATTGCATGGGTTACTCATGAGTTGCAAGTTATAAAAGATGCCCAGATGGAGGTATGGGTTGTGTAACAAAGAGCCTGTGGTGGTGAGATGCTTAATGGTAGGTCTTCTCTCTTCACTTGTGGGAAGCAAGCCACAGGGACTAAACCACATAGCCATTAGCAAGGATCTTGGCAGTCCCATGATTGTACAGAATAGTCAAAAAGTAGAAAAGTATATTATAAAAGGAAAACATGAGTCACATCCTATAAATGTTTCCAGTTTGGCTTGCCTAAAAAACAGAGCCAGGAAAATCTGTGACACATCTTTGTACTACGAGGTCTGAGATTATGCTTCAAATAAAAGAGAATAAAACCATGAAGATCTAAAAGGCTGTTATTCTACATGGTGCTTTAGAGAAGCTCCCTCATGTCTGTTAAAAGATAAAACCCATGTGGTTTTGTAAGAGTACAAATGCAATCAGATGACAATTCATAATCATAAATCTCTTGAATAAGGAAGATGGTATCTGTAGAGAAACAAGAAGCCTCATTCTCCCTTGGATGACAATGAGCACATTATTCTCTTCTTGCCCCAGGGAAACACAACTGGATAACGTAATTATTGCTCTCTGTTTCATGTTGTGAGTGACCCTGATTATGTATTAGAAAGAAACAAACAGAAACAGTACCTTGTTTCTGTTTGTAGTAAATGAAACTATTTCCTTTCCCCCGCAAGCTCTCCAATTTTTTTCCTGATCAGGCTCTTTCAGAAATACTGCCTAAATCTAGGATCATCCAGGCACTCAAAGAGTTAAACCCTGAAATTTCTGTAGAAAACCTTCCCTGATTTTGTTAAAACAATTCATTTCCATCACTGATCCTGCCCCCAACAGAATACTCAAGGTCCCCCCACTAGACAGAAAAAGGACACTAAAAGAAAGTATGAAATAGTGTTAGTTTGGCCATTTAGCAACATGGCATCTTTCTTGTTAAATACCTTTTCTTTCCCTGTGCTTCTCCATACACTGTGCAATAAACAGTGCACATTTCACAGGCAGCATTCTTTGTCATAACTCTATGAGATGGTGTGTTTGAGGCTGGGGAACATATATGGCCCTTGTGATGTGGTTCAGAGTGTTTATCTTTTCACTATTTCTGCTGCTAAGTTTGGGCACTTATCAGCCTCATTTTTGGAATCACTTGGACATATTCTCAGGCAGAGCTGGAGAGCTGGGCTGACTGGAAGATACCAGCCTGCTCCAAGTGTTAGATTTGAGGAAAGACAGACTCCTCCTACCTTAGTTACCACTGACCTTTTTTCTGCCTTTCTTTTCAGTCTGTAAAATGAGAATTATAACTCTTTTCCACAGTGAGCATGTGCTCCTCTAGAAAATCAATAGAAGGATGAGAAGACAGAAATCAATATCAGCTTAAGGCATTTGGTTACATGAGATGTCTCTGTAAAGGAAGGAAAGCTAAGATCTCTCCCCAAAGAACGAGATCTGCGTGTACTGAGCTTGTGACTTGGCTAAAGATCTCCTGATTATCTCTTAAGCTCTGAGGGAAGATCTGACTTTTTTAGCTGACCCTGGCTGGCAGGGACAGGGCCTGCACATACCTCTGCCATCCCTGCTGTAATAGCACAAATAGCACTTTGGTGACAAATGGATCTTCTGCCTATTCCCATTCAGTAATGTGATGACCCTCTCACCTGAATTTGTGATCCCCTGAGGCATGTGATACAAAAGCTAAGAACACATAAAGATTTGGGTTTTTTCTTGTTTTAAAGAGTCAGAAATTCTTGTTGGAAGATGTAGCTGTGACCTTATTACCAGGAAATAATTTCTCCTTGAAAGCTCTCTGTTCATGTACATATCTCCATTGTCTCAGTAATGAAAAATGCCTCATGTTCTAAACCATCAGAGAAGGATCAAGGGATCTTCTGAAATGCAGATCTGCTTACTGAGGCTTTCTAAGGAATTCACATGAATGTA
>WAAE01022394.1:0-35247 GCA_013400495.1 Nicator chloris
CACAAATCCAAAACACAGGCTCATACTTGCCACTGCGAAGAAAATTAACTCTACCCCAGCAGAAACCACCACAGGAGTTCCATAATGATTCAAAATATGTTTCAAAAGTGTGTATTAATTTTGCTGTCACTGAGCCTGCCTCACTCCAGATGTGTCACAGGTTGTGAAATAGTAAGAAGAGATCAAAGTGGATTACTTTTTGCATGAACATTTTAAGTTTTTATGATCGTACTATCCAAAACCCGAGCAATATTTTCATACTATTGCCTCTTTTGTTATTGGTACCTGGGCCCTCCTAACAGTCATTGTGAAGTTTGTGTTCCTGCCAGGCCACAGCACAAGCCTGACCAACCCCGGCAGTGTCACAATAGTTTCATAATCGGAAAATTAGCAGCTGGATAATAAATCACACTCGGATGGCTATGAAAGATGATGGTGTATCTAATTTCACAAGAATATTTATAATTTTAGGAATCTCAAGGTTTTCTATGAGTTTGTGTAAACTACTTGGATGTAAGGTGATCTGTAAGCACAGACCTGACCATTAGAAAAGGCTTTGATACACTCACATTTCATGGATTAAAAAAAGACAACAGTCAGGGTTCTGGTAATTTTCTTTTGTTTTGGTTTGGTGTTTTTGCTTGTCTTTTTATTTGTTTGTTTGGTTTGGTTTAGCTTTTTAATTTTGTGGGGTGTTTGCTTGTTTGTCTTTTGATTTTGTAGCATATCAGAAAGACAAACAAGTATTAACCAAAGATAACTGGATATAGGACTGACCGCCATTTTAATTGGATTAACTAAAAGGGGAACCACTCTGTCATAGTTTTGTCTAAGACAATATTGACATCTTAATACAAAACATGATGATTTAAAAGTAACCTTTATGCCCATATTATGTCTAGCATAGTATGACTATTGTCACGTTTGGTTGGTTTTAGGAAGGGTTATTTGGTTGATATCGAATGCCATTTGTCCTTGTAGTGCAGTTTCTACTACATTAGTTTTAAATACACCAGTGTGGATTGCTCATAATGGAGAAAAAGAAATTAAATATGAATGTATTACATGATTTTCCCATTGAACTTTTAGATGTGAGTTAGACCATACTTCTGAACTGTACTGACTTTAAATAACATCCTGAATTTCATCACTTTTATAAGCACTGTTCTAAAAAAACATTATAGTGCATCCATTAATTTTTTTAAAGTTGATTTTGATTCTTCTGACAATTGCTTCGGTCCAAAGCCCCAGAATTTTTCTCTCTCTTGCATGAGAAACTTAAGGTAGCCAGTGCTCTTTTTGCAAGGCACTGTATTGCTTCTATCATTAAACATGTTCAAGCTGTCTTCCCTCACACAAAATACCCAGCCCCCTTGCCCAAAACAATAAATGAACCAATCCTTCTAGGCATTTATTATGGCAGTGGTATTTCAACAACATTGCATTTTTTCTAGTAGCAAGCCATCATAATTAGTATTTCAGCTAATAATTACAGCCTGGATTACAGGTTCTCCCTTGAAATTAAATGGTGGCACAGACTGCAAAACCAGACTAGGACATTCTGGGGATTAATAGGTGCTACTGAAAGTATTTAGGAGATGCATATGCTGGTAGTGACATCCCAGACTTTCTGGAGTAAACACTCCCTCTTCCACCACAGGCTTGGAAATGGTGCTGTGAAGCTGAGAGGACTTCTAGGGCAGAGCCAAGCCCAGTCCTACCAGCTTCTGCAGAGGAAAGGGATTTCATATCTACAGGGACAAATCCTGACATTTTCTATCAGGCAGAATTTCTTTGCTGTCCATGCAAATTTTATTGGGCTGAGTTGTGGTGCAAGCAAAATACACTTTTTTAGCTATTTCCAGCAGAGATCTGTTTAGTGAAATCTTGTGAAAGAGATGCATTATATGCCCATGGCTCTGGGCCTAGAAAAGAACTTGAAGTCTTGTAGATCTTAACCTCAAACAGGGCAGGGGGTAGAAGAACTGGCTATTTTTTGTCAAGATGTATTAAATGAGGGGTAATTGCTTGTTTTCAGTAGTAGCTGTTCAAAGCTGCTGGACATATTCCTACGGAATCCACAAAACAGCAGACTGATAATTACACAAAAGTAAAGGGAGTTGAAATATTAACATCCTGTTTTATTCATGCCATGAATATAGATGCTATACTAAGAAAAGAAAACAAAATTATTTCATTGTGCATAGCATGGATAGTGTGAAGAGCTACAGTAAGTGCAAACAGTTTTAACAAACAGGAACTCAGTTGCTTTATACAATAAAATAACTAAATATAATTCAGTCGCTTAATCTTAATAAGAACATTGATATTATAATACTTTCTGAATTTAATGGAACTGTATATATGAATGGAGGATGTAAAATTATTGTAATTTAAAATTATGTTAAGTCTCTTAGAAAAGTAAAGGCATTTACATTGCTATTATGAGACTGTAGAATATTTTTATAATAATTGCTATTTTTCATTGTTAACCATATAGTATCTTGTTTTCTAAGTCATTGTATGCAGACAGAATGTACTTTATTACACACTATATATGCAATCTTTTTACAATTACATTTTATACTTGCTGGAATTTTTTGCTTATTGTACGAATATAATTAAAAGACTGAAATGAAAAGATCTTTTTACATGTCCTTTGTCCAACTTCACTGTCCAGACCCTCAAAAATGCCACCAAAAGGTAATATAGTAACATCCAGTAAGAACATCTGAGATACCTAACAGACAAAACACTTCAAAACTGCTAAACATTTAGCCCATTATGATACATCATGATCCAGTAGCATCCCATTAATAAAAATAATTGATACATTCTTTAATATGGTCTCCTGCCATCTGCTTATTCCTGCTGCTAAGGCTTTGATTTATGGAAAGTGTTTTCAGAATGTTGCAAAATTGCTAGCAGGCATGATGATATCAGTTAAATCACTAAGAAGCTCTACAAAAACCTTTTAATGTACTAGATGTTCCCCAGACAATCTAGGATAAACAGAATATTGTATTTTAAGATGTAAAACATTTTTAAAGCTGATAATTAGGTAGCATTTGGCACTAAAAGATACTCACTTAAGGAAGTAAGTAAGGATTTGATTTAATTTTGAATTCCCATTTTCAAAAATGCTGCCTTCTTTAGAAGATATTTGGTGCTTTCTGTGTATGAAATGATGTAAAAGTGTTGAATAGTAATAGAAATGTCAACTATAGTTTTATAATAGTTTATCATTTCACCTAAAATAGTGCTCATTGTTTGTTTACATCAGATAAACACTTTTTTTGTACTAAAGATTTCTTCAGTCTCTTTATTTTGTCAAATCATTAAGACACCCCTATCAGTATTAGAATTGAATATTATTATAAATATTATTTAAAGTTCAGTGATTATCTATGGAAAGAAGCTTTGCTTTTTTACATATTTATTATGTACTTAGGATGTGACCATAAAAGGTACTCAGCTCCTTTGTGAAGGGACTGAGAGCCCCCACTTTGCTTTGTAGAAAGCCAATGCTTATTCTGTTTAGAACGCAGACACTTAACAATTAAATAAACAACATCAGAAAATAAAATCAGAAGTTATTTCAGAGATTAAAAAAGCTCTATGTGATACACTGCTTGATTAAAAGTAGTGAGGTTTGCAACTGACAGACAAACAGACTTAATGGCAGCATCATTTGTGGTGACAACCAATGGGAGATAAGAAGAAAATGTATGAAGTTGTGGTAATAATCAGATCAAAAGTCTAATTATAAAGGAGACTGCAGCAGTGAAGTATGCTAAGGCTTATTGGTTAAATCTCTGGTACTCATCAAGTTAAATATATATCAGTTTCATTAATTGGCAACCACAAGACAAATGTTCTATAATCAGGATGGTGATGATTTTGATATAATCCACCACATTGTGGTTAAGTATATGATTCATGTAATAAGAAGAAGGTGCCTCCAGGCTATTGTTCCTACCATGGATTAAAATTTACATATTGCTTCTCCTTATGTCAAAACATCTGGTGCCTGCAAATGCTAACATTTTGTTAAAAAGTTTCACGAGATACGAAAAGTGGATTGGAAACATTGCATGTGAATCAGTCAAGCATTATAATGGAATAAGAAGCTGAGTTATGAGCAGGCAGATTGAACAGTAGTACACTCAAAGAGATTCATATGCTTATGAGTTCAAGACAACACTTTGTATAAGAAAGGGAAATGCCTCAAATCCTAGAAATAACCAGTGAGTTTTTCAAATGTCTCTGAGATATACAATCTCTTTCCAAAGTGCATTTTCCTGCCCAAATAAGATCTCTGTATCTAAGCATATGTATTAAGGTGCTAAGATTGTGTTTAATACGTACATTTAGTTCTTGCACTTTAAGATGTTGGTATCCTTACCTGCCATGAAGTTTCCTCCGAAAATTTTGTGACTATTCTATTTACTTTCCTATTTTACAGCAGTATATATCAGGGTTGAATCTCAGAAGATTTCCCTGGTAAATTATCTTAATTTTCTTGCCTCTGAAAACATATCAGTCCTTGCATTTGCACCTAGACCTAGACTTGAGACCTTTTTCCCTTTGATTTCCAGGTGGGACTTAAGATGTTAATTTTCAGTTATTGAAACTTTGTGGGTTTTTGGTTTTTTTTTATGTTAGGTTGTCAAGAAAGCTCACATCACAGATTGCTGTGATTAGCAGATACATTACTGTTGGAAACTTTCCTCTATGTGAAAGGAGGCAACAAACTGTTTTCTGTGAAGGGCCTTGGTTCAAGAGATATCATATCTATTAATTTTCTGGAATGAATGCATAAATATTCCTAGATGGATATTTTGCTTGCAAAAGAAGAACCATTGAAAAAGCAGTGGCTCCCCGAAGTGCTTTTGAACTTTTAAAACATACTCCTTGGATTAGAAATTTACTTTCAGGCTTCTGGAATTCTAGAACGTAACATTTATGTGGCCTGTGTCTCCACCCAATGATACCTCTGGGATGTCTCAGGACCATGTGTCTGTGAAACTGAGGCAGCTGTGACAGCATTCACTCCATTCTGCCACCAGTCCCACTGCCAGCAGGTTCAAATGAACCAAGCCTCTGGTGGTGAGCCCCACGGTCCCATCTCTCCAGGGAAGGACACCTTTTCCCAGTCTCACTTTCCATCTGAATTTTTTCTTCAGATGCCTGGTCACAGAGCTCCTAATCATCCTGCCTCATATACAGAGCTGGGTCACTTTTCAACCCTGCTGACATCCAATGGGTTCAATCTGTAAGTATAATACTGACATTACACAATCTGGTATTGGCCCATGACAACAAGCCAGGATTTGGCAACATGCTTGAGCTCTTCTGCAGACCTCCCAGACTTCTGAGCCCAAGGAAATTTGAGCAAGAGGGCAGCCAAAATCTCAGACGAAAAGCACTTCCTCCTACAAACCTGCTGAGAATATTAATTTTGTTAATGGTGGTTACAGGACGTTTGGTTGGTTTTTATTTTTAGAAAATTTACTGAAAAACATGTTTGTTCATTGCATTTACTTGTAACGGACCTGTCTTCAGTTCCCAAGGATTCAAAGTTGTTTAAGTTTAATACTCAGAATTTTACAAAAATCTGTTAGCTAAAGTATTTTACATACTGCTCCAGGAGTAGGTTGAGTTAAAGGAAATGCTACTTTTTAAAACATAATGTGACAACCTTGAAAGTTCTTAATATAGTACATTTTTTATCAATTAGTTTTTCTGTGACGTGTACCTCCTGTTGTCATCAGGGAGAGGAATCTCAGCAAAAAAAAAAGAAAAAAAAGAAAAAAATTGTATTTCTACAGAGTCATGTGGAAAGTAAAGGGAATAACAAAACTAATTGCAAAAATACCATTCCATCATTTCCTTTGGAAAATAGTTTCTACTGTAGAACAGTTAATATACACAGCTGGCTTGCTATAAAAACAGACACAAAGCAATTTAGCCTTACTGCAAAGTAAAGTAGAGCACGATCAATTTTAAGCACGGACCAGAGAACTGACTCCTGCAATAAACACCCAAGGGGCAGTGTCTCCACTTGGAAATTTACACTCAAAATTACATTAAATTTGACTTGCTCTTTTGCAGTGGGCAGAGAAACCTTTGGCAAGTGAAAGCAAAACATGAGACAACTGAAATTAAGGAGCATGGAAAACAAGAGAAGGTACATTCTTGATCCCAAACTGTCACAAATGGGATTTGGTGCACCCAAAGGAAGATCTCTGTTCAAGGGCAAATATCAGCCTAAAAAGCAGGCAGAGGAGTACTAGGCTGGGCTCTGGCAGAACCTGTCCCTTCCCAAAGGAAATGGAAGCTTATTTCAGGGTATTTGCAGCTTCCAGTAGGGTAAGTTATAAGTACCCCTTCTTGCCCACTTCTCACATTATTCTCTCTCTCCTTAAACCGTGCCTAATTCTGAAAGATAAAAAATACATTCTCCCCTCCCTTCCTCACTGCTCTTCCTTCCCAAGACACTGGTAGAAGTGTGAGGAGTATCTGTTCCTCCTGCTTCTCAGGGACCAGCTGCAGCTCCAGGTGAACCTGCCAGACCAGTCAGTGGTTTAACAGGGTGGTAGCTCTGAAGCAGTGCCAATGCATTACTGGTGACAAGCATTAATGTGATTTTTTTTTAAGGGCAGAAGGGGTTTTTACATATCTTGATTGTAAAAGTTACCAAGCATGGGAATAAAACAAACAAATTTGCCCTTTAAGCCTTGTTGTTTCAGAAGAGCTAACTTAGTTTTGATGCTCAGGGTACTGAAATCCAGTAAGAAATAGATATTTGGTTCCCTCAGACCCCTGAAGTCCCAAACTGGATGGTTGTTGGCTTCAGGCACTTTTGTTGTTGCTAGGAGATGCACATGGCCTGTTGATAACCTTGCTGGTGGGACCAGATGTTGCATCAAGAGCATGTTGGCTTAACTGAGGATTTCCTTTTAGATAAGGGTTCATGCTTGCACTTTCAAAATTATTTTTGGGTAGTTAACAAAAATATGGTTATTACTGCAACCATGAGCCTCATTCCCTGTTTTGAACAGTGAAGTAACACAGAGCTTTAAGTAAATTTCACACTAAAATGTTTGCAAAAATATGCCTATTGGGACTTTTCCCTTCAAAGCCCATTTCCTGAAGCAGATGTCTGAAATTTTAATACAGGCTATGGGTTGTTTTGTTCTAGACAACTAAGTTCTTAAGCAAACTGAGAGCAAGTGATTCGGGACTGTTCATAGACTGTTCCAGTGAGTTGGTAGCTTTTTAATTTTCTTTCTTTCCTTGCTTAGTATTTTTGCTAGATGCCGGTAGCAGCTGAAGAATTTAAAAGTAGAAACAGAGACAGTGATGTGATTTACATTCAAATCAGACTTCTGTATATACTCTGAAATATGGACACAGATTTTGTGTACAGAAATAATTAAGGTCCTAAGTGTCCTCCTCAAATTCAGACTGCTGGTATGTGGAGCTAAGATGTTACTCAGAGACGAGCACAAGGAACTGATCTTATAAAAAGCATTGCAGCTGTATCACACTTTCCAAGACTTGTTTCTTTCCTCCTTTATGAAGTAACTTCATAAACATCACTTTTCTCTTCCAATATTAGAGCACATCCGCTATCAAGAGGGCTGTGGAAGCTCTGTTCTCATTTAGTGCAAGGTCCTGCATTATCTCCTTTGTCTATAAAATGCAAGGATACTTAGGTCTGTATTATAAATAATAATACATGTATGCAATGGATGATTCTAATGATGTAGTTCAGTTTCAGGTTTTTACTGCCATTCATAAACTGCTTCAGCAGACTTCTTGTAATTTATGATATCAATAGAGCCCCTTAAATTACATCCTAGATTCTGCCATGTATTGCCCTATGAAAGAAAATGGCTTTGTATCCAATATCAGTGTAAGAGAAGTGCTAAAGGGAGAATGAACCAAAAGTCAAGTGCCCTTTATTGAGAGTGAAAATTGCCTTCATGGTGTGCAATATGTGAGAACTGAACACTTGAAAACAACTGCTGTAATCCTCAACTTAACTGTTTGCTTTGTAACTACGTGGAGCTTCCTAACACTGGTTTGCAATAAGCTTGTCAGAGTCACAAAAAAAGGTGAGTGCATCTTTCACTGTGCTGTACTTTTTGGACCCACAGCTCTTAACTCTGAGAATGTCAGGGTCAAAATACCTGCTGAACATTTTTGAATTGTCCAGTCTGATTCAGGATCTTCTGTGTCTTGCAGGGACTGTCTACCATGCCATGACCTGTTGGGGGGAAGCAGAGCTCCCAGGCTGAAAATATTAATCCTGAAGCCCATGTTGCCCAGAGTAGTGATGGCACTTGTAAAAGCCAAATATTCTTGGCTGTAGCACGAATCTGCACTGACAGTTTTGAGTATTTCCAGTCTTGACCCAAGTACAAGTACAAGTTGTCTTGTCTGCCTTTGTTAGGCAAGGGGATAAATCCCAATGCACCCATTAGAAGATGGATCACAGCATGGTAGGCTATTGCCTCCACAGGTTTTTTTTTCCCTTTATTCGTCTTCCTCCTCTAAAACCCTCTAAGGAGGTCAAGAACTGCAGGTGGTGAGGGGACTCTTCAAAACCAGCAGAGAGAACTGGCCAATTTAGCACCGAGTTATTTTAATTCAGGTGCTTTCTTCTTCTGCAATGTGTAAACCTTCCTTGAGCAGAGGACTCCTGGGGGTTGTGGCTGGAGGGGATCCATTACTGTCTTGGCTCCATCAAAGCTCTTCTGGGGACAAGGAGGTGATGTGGAGGCACTGAACCTTGCTGGGGGACAGCTCATGTGGTTCCCCACCACATGAATGCTTTTATTCCTGTCTAAGGAATTATATTCCACTGCTAAAAATCAACAGAAAATGAAGTTTTACAGAAGCTTTACTTACAGAACCAGACAAGCTTCTGATTTCAGAACTGCAAGCATATTCAGTGTTGGTGTTTCAACAACAAAAGCCATTTGTATAAGATATTAAAACTGGATTCAGAAGAAATACTATAGCCAGGATTATGGCCAAAATATTTGAAATGTTAATAGAGTTTTTAGTGGGTTATTTTTAGTATTTGCATGTACTTCTAATTTTTCAAAATATTTGAATGCTGTTTGACCTTGATTGTTACCTCTATGTAAAGGCAACTTTAGAGATGTTCTTTTGCACAAGGCGCAAAACACAACCTTAGCAGGTTTTATATATGGAGGGAAAATCTTGTCGTTTTCAAGGGTGTTCAGCTGATTTTGGAGGGGAATAATCACATCTATTTTGTCTAAACCACAAAGGAGACGTGAAGAAAAGACTTGTTCTGAACATCCCACGTAAGTTTGAAAATGCTTTGTCTTGGTCTGAACTCTGACTATTAAATATACTGACACCTTGAGATCAAAATGCAGCAGAGGCAAACAAGACATAATGTGAAAATGTCTTGGCTTTTTAGATAGTACTCTAATCCTGTTGTACCTAACAATTTATATAGTGGAACATATCAACTCATAGGAATGTTATCTAGACTACTTTTTATTGCTTTTACTGTTTTATTTCTTTCTTTTTCCAGTGCGATTTAATTCTAGTGGCACTGTGTAATTTTCATCAACAAAAGAAATTAAATGTATACAGTAGAAAATGGATCCTGTTTTAAAATGCTCCAACCTGTCAGACGTCCATTAATCTATATATATTCCATGTAGGAAGTAGAAAGCAATATGAGTTTTCACATTCTTTGTATTTAATATTTACCTGTGGGCATGTATAAAAAAATTCTAATAAAACCACAGCTACTTACAATTTACAGAATGGGACTAATGCTAGTAGTTGATCCTAAACTGACACAAACCAGATATTCTCTTAATGTTACTCCAAGGAATTTTAAACTGACTCTGTTAAAGCCAAGGTTATTTGCCTTGGGGATGCCTAATGGAAGGGTTATTATAACACTGTCCACAAATAGGTGTCTTGAGAGAGCCAGGGCCATAATACTTCATTGACAGCTAATAGATTGTGCTATTGCTGTATCATAGTCATCTTTAAGGCCAAAGGTCACACCTCTTCCTTAATATTTAAATAAAGATACTTGACTGGAGCAGAAAACAGCTTATTGCCAGTGATGGCTGCTGCTCAATTTACAAGAACCTTTACAAAGTCATGCTAATTCCTGGCCTCCTTAGAATGCACGATAACCTTTCATAAATCCGTCTTTTCCAGATGTCCTTGGAAATGACAGTTATAAAACTACAAATGATTTGTAATGCAAAATGGGACTGACAGACTTGGAGATTAGTTCTCAGCGTACTAAAATGACTAAAGACTATAGCTAACAGAAGACTTAAACTGCATCAATAAGTATCTGCCAAAACAGCTCAGGAGTATCTTCAACATGTTCAGTAAAAGCTGGAAAATAAGGAATACTCATGATTGTAATATGACAAGTGGCAAATTTCCCTCTAAGGGTCTCAGGGCAGAACTTTGTGTCTGTGGGTCAGTCTGGAAGGCAGATTTTGAATTGCTCATGCTTCCAATTCAGCATTTCATTTGTCTGTATCTTCTTATTCATGAAGAGGACTTTTCATGAACCAAACACAGTTTTTTATGAGATTAAATTCTGTTTACATTTAGACAAATCCCAGTTCAAATTGATCATAGAGTGTATTTAAATTGAGAAAGTGCTGCTGAAAATACATTTTGTTAAAAAAGAAATACCCATTTCCACCTTTAGGTTGAATATCCTCTTGAAGGTTTTGAAAGTATATATATATAACTAAGGTTTCCGAGTTTCACTAAAATACACTATAATTTATGAATAATTTTGTTTTCTGTTACTACAAGGGAAGCTTTATAATTCGGGAAAAAAACCTAAATATACCTGTATAAAGATGCATGAATTTTTCAATAATTCCAGAAGTCTACAGAAATCAACAGAAATAAACCGTTGCTGTCAGGGTTGCCTAGAAAGGCAGTCTTCTACCTAAGGCAAAAATTACTTTCTAACACTAAAAAAAATTAAGAGGAGGCAAACCCAAATCAGATAAAGCATTAGGGTGACAACAGCAGCTCATGGAAGCAGCTGTAGGAGAGCAACCTGGATTATGGCTTCTATTCATGACCCTTCTCTTTGATTCTCTGTCTTAGTTCCAATGTACTTGCTCACTTTTTTTTCTCAGATCCTTTGTCTAAAAGACTTTAACCCTGGGAAATATTAATTTTTGGAAGCTGGAAGCCTTCATGGAGTTAATGAATTATTAGATGAAGTAAATAAGAAATATTATCCATCAGGCTAAGAATGTATGTTATTATGAAAGTGGTTTTGTTCATCATCTTTTCATATTGTTAAATCTACCTGGGAAATTAATAATATATATTAGAACAAATCACACAGATTAAGTGGTCACAAACGGGTTCCTAACTTTTGTTTATTAGGGAATTAGTTCACAGTCCTGGTTTCTACAGTGGTATTTGTAATTCCCAAGTTTTATATGGATTATCAAAACATATTTGAGCCAATTGTCTCTTCCCACGTTTTACTTCACCTGTACAGTTTTTCTTTCATGCCAATGATTGTTTGCCAAGACATAATGATTCCTGCTCCCAGACTGAATTAGTGAAAATTATTAATCAGTCACTCTGTAGTTTATGAAGGAAAACTTACTCATATAGATATTAAGGAATAATATTAATAAAGAAATTAATTTGAAAACTCTTCAGCTTTCAATCTATTGTTTGTGAGCCATGATCTTGTTTTCTCCTAGCTCTATTTTGTTTATTTTCATAAAAAAAGTCTGATTTTGTATTCTGAAGCTTAGAAACCGTCTCTGTGATGTCACCTGTTATGATGAGTCAGGGAATAAAGCCTGTGCAGTAATGACTTTGCCCTATCTTTTCTTTTTATGGCTTGTGGTGTGACTCTAGGGGATGTTGTGTGCAGGGCCACAAGTTGGATTTGATGATCATCGTGGGTCCCTTCCAACTCAGCTTATTCAGTGGTTCTGTGATTCGGTGATTCTGTGGGTCCAGCTGGGAGGCCTTTTCTCAGCTGTCACTATTCATTCTCACCGCAGATCCTTTCTCCCCTTGTCTGGAACCTTCCAGCTTGCCTCCCCACATAACATTGCAAACCATAGCTAAACCAACAGCGCCAAGAGGAGGACGATGTGGATTATCATGAGTGCTCTGAGTGTCTGAGAACCGCCATGAATTTGGGAGGGATGTGCATGTTCACGAAAGGAAATTAACTATGTGTGTGTTGCCATATCCTTGTTTTTAAAATAGCCACAGGAATCTGAGATGAAGCCACACTGCAGATGTTGGTAGTCTCTCAGCTGGTAGTTGGTTTCTTATCAGCAAATCCAATTTGCTCAGGTGCGAGGAAACTGGGTTCACTTGAGCGAAGCTCTGTAGAGGCTGTAGTGAACAGCAATAGCCTCAGAAACAGCCACACACACCTTGCAAGCAAATGTCTCACTACTGTGGTGCAAGCATGTGAAACATGTACAGACCAGGGAGACAGAGGAGCAGAGGTTTGTGAATACCACAAAATGTCGCCCGGGTGTTTAAAGATATTTTTAGGTGCGCAGTAACACTAATACAAATTTAATGATTACTGAGGCGTTCTTTCACGTTTACAGTGGAATATTTGTGCCTGGTGGTTTTAATAGTGATAAAAAGAACAGAATTATTTTCTAGGTGTTTTCCCTGGCAGTTCAAGTAATGATGATGCACACGGTTCACCTATTTCCCCAAAAAGTATACTCCCTCGCATATTCCTCTGATTTGAGGGACGTAAGAACAGAGTGTTTGCCTTTATAGATGTTTAAGAAAAATGTACTCAAAAAGTAAGGGGAATAATTCTCCTATATTTTAAGTTTACAAAGTTCTATCAGTTTGTATTATCAGAAAATGAAAAATAGAAGTGTGAAAAAATACCACAGTGAGTGAATCCTTTGATTTGGGATTCCTTAATTCCAGAAAACAATCTCTGAACTTGCCAGTTGTACTTGGAGATTAAAAAGAAAGGGAGGGAGTATTGGATAGCTACGTATGGAGTGGTTTTACTCTGCCAACCTGTTCTAAGCCCATAATTCAATTTCAGTAAGAAAATTGAAACCATGTGCCTCTTTGTTGGAATGATTGGTAAATTACCCTTAGTTAACCATTTTCTTCCTGCTCATCCTCAATATGGTATCCTTCCTCAATTTTAAAACATTTTTGCAGGACTAGCAATGAATCTTTTAATGTTTAAAATATCGGCACATATTTTATGCACAAAGATTGCAGTGCCAAATAAATTCCTGCAGTAGACCACCTCCAGCAATACTCCAAATAATATTTAGAAAGAAGTCCACCTACAGGGGAAAAGTAGCCCAGCACCTATCTGATCAGAGATGATGAGGCAAAGATGATGAAGTTATTCACTAAAGTAGACTCTGTAGTTCTTCTGCCATAAGCAATATATTCAAGGAACTGATTGATAAGACTTGTTTTCATGCAATAAACATTTGAAGGATGAAAAATGAAAATTGAAGACACACCATGTAAGAGTAAATGTGATCAGAACACAAAAACAGGTGGCTGACAGGAGATAATACAGCATATGAACTATACCATTAACTTGTCTTTTGTCTTCCAAAAGGAAAGAGAAAACAGAAAGTAAAAAAAGAAAATCAAGGTTTTACTCCCTGTTGGTGTCTTTGCTAACCCAAACCACTGTGTACTTGTTTCCTCAGTGATGTATTATTGTCACCTAGAAAACAAAGCTATACAAATAAACTTTATGTTATTAAAATAGAATCTATTGAAAAAGATAAATGCTTTCATTGCAAGTTCCAAAGTGCCAGTTGTCCGATTCATGGGCTTGCTGAAATACCTGCACAGAAGTAACAAGTGGGTCATCTTGGCAAATTGCTGAGGACTGTTGGTAAAAATTCCTGAAAGAACTGTCAATAACCTGTGTGATGGATGAGGTCGAGAAATCTCGTCATCTTCCTATATCTGAGGACAGCTTAATTAATTTAAGTGAAGAAATTAAAGGTGTATGAAGGGGATTAAGGCAAAAGCTGAAAATAAAAATACATCTGCAAAATGTTAGATCTCTCCTAGCCTCAAAAGAGATCAATTAAATCTTTACAAGAGAAAAGGCACTGAAGAGGTCTCCTGCGAAGCCAGCAAAAATCTGAAGTGTAATATTTTGGAAATACCAGAAATTAAGGAGAATATATGTTATTTTTATATGCTGCAGAACTGCACAGCTCCACCTCATTTTCCTTTTAAAAATTCTACACAAATAGCCTAATACTCAAAACTCTTGGACACAGTGTCCTGGATTTTAACACTTTCTGCCTATTGTATTTTCCATGTCTGCAGCAGTTCCAGATATCAGTCCCTTCAGTGTTATTATTCTCCATAAATCTGAGAGGAGTGATTGATTCCTTTATAAATTATGTGTACCACATGGCAGACTGGCTGGTAAACATTGTGATAGTAAACAGGCCTTCTCTTTATACCTATATTTTTGAGAACCCTGCACAAAGGGTTTAAATTTCTGATTAACTGCTTGCTCCTTCTCTAATTAGCATTAACACTAAAAACACTATTCACTATTCATATTTGCTCATCTCCTTATCTTAGATTAACCACTGTTTAATATGTGGTTAAAATTATTCTGCACATCATCAATGATCTATGTGAAACAGCGCAGAGAACAAAAGAAGCTTAATCTTCCATGAAGCTTCAGTCAAGTGAAACTGTACATAATCCAGAGACAAGTTTCTTTTTGATAACCTGCACTTAATACACAGTGCATGTCCCCTCTCTTTCTGCCCTTGTATTATTTTGAATGTGCATATTAAAACAAAAAATAGCTCTGATTATTATTATTAGCATTTTGCTGGATTTCACACACTTTGGGCCTAATTGTGCCAACTCTTTGCATTGGGCATGATGATTGAGCTGTGCCATGGACACAACCTTGTGCTTACAGACATGGCAGCAGCAGGATCAGTACATCCAGAAAGAAAGAAGACTTTAAGAGACGAGACTTTCAGTAGTGACTGTAGCTGCAAATGCCTTGAGACAAATGGTTCTCCGTTGGGCTGCTAAGACAAAAAAGGAATTGAAAAAATAAACAAGATACCCCCCATAAACAGGTAAAGCAACAAGATATAAATACATGGAATTATTAAGGTGTGACAGCACATCCTTATTGGTAAGAATCTAAGTTGCATCACTAAGTCCTGTATTTTTCCAAATTCCTCACTTGAGTAGGTCAGGGGTCTCAACAAACAGGAGCAGTAAAACAACACAAATTTTCTCTGAGTTGAAATATATTTTAAAAAAGTCACATGGGATTTATAGCAACTTTAATTTCTAAATTCATGTCCCGCAGTGCACTGCTACACAAGGCGGTAAATTAAAGCCTGAAACGGAGAGAAAGGCACTTTTGTCCCTTTAGCTGTGGCAGCAGCGGGATGCCGGTGGGCATTCCCGCAGAGGACCGCAGCCCCTTGCCCGGCATCCTGCCCTCCGCGCGGGGGAGAGCGCCGTGGGGTGCGGCAGGCGCGGTGCGAGGAACCACGAGGTTCCGGTTCGGGGCAGGGCGCTGATTTGCACGGGGTGTTGCGGAGTGCGGTGCGGTGGGAGCGATGCGGGGCAGTGGGGAGCGGTGCGGAGCAGTGGGGAGCGGTGCAGTTCGGTGCGGTGCGGAGCAGTGGGAAGCAGTGCGGTGCGGTAGGAGCGGTGCGGGGCAGTGCGGAACGGTGCGGTGCGGAGCGTTTGGCAGCGGTGCGGAGCGGTGCGGTGGGAGCGGTGCAGTTCGGTGCGGTGCGGTGCGTGCGAGGCGGTGCGGCTCGGTACGGAGCGGTGCGGTGGGCTGCATGCAGACGGTGCGGTTGGGTTGGCAGCGGTGCGGAGCGGTGCGGTGGGGTGCATGCCGGGCGGGGCGGTTCGGTTCGCAGCAGTGCGGAGCGGTGTGTGCGGGGCAGTGCGGGACAGGAGGAGCCGGCCCCGCGCGGCGCTGCCGCCGCTAGAGGTCGCTCTCGTCCCAGCTTTGCCGCTCCAGCGCCCGGTAATTATTTGACTCAAAGGAACAATTCTGCCTTTGCGATGGGAATGCCTCATTTTAAGATGTGTGCTAGAGAAAGATATAGTGCCTCCTTAGCTTGTTCTCCTGCTGATGAGTAGATGTTGGGTTGACTGAATGAATCATCCCGGATATTTTAATACACAGTGGATATACTTTGGCAGAGATGTTTGAGCTTTCACCTTGGCTTCCAAAAGGTTGAAAATTTGACCAGATAAGGCAATATGCCCTGGTAAAAAAGGGCCTTACTATTGAGAGAAAGGCAGCATGAAACTTCAGACTCTCATGAGGACAGCTAGGATCTGGTATATACTTAGATCCCGTAATTGTAAATGTGAACCCTTTTACAGTCATTTCTATTCCTTTTTAAAATTTCTTTTTAAATAAAAAAATAAAGGCATATTTTTCCCAATAAGTTGACAGTAAAGTTCTAATGTATAACTTCTTCTACTTTCTCATGCATTTTTCTTTTAATAAAAAGTGGGATATTAATTATGGTAGTCATCTTTCTTATCGTAAACTTATTATGAAAAAAAGCCCTATCAAACTTCTTTATTTACCATGTTCTTACTGTTTTCAATGCTTGTATGATGTTACTTTCCTTATACTTCCTACACAGACAAGGCACAACACTCACATAATGTTATGTTAATAAAAACAAAGGCCATGAAGCAAACTGAACAAAATGCAAACACAACCCCATCCCCATGATAAAGGCAAATCATATTTGAAGAAAGCACAGCAGAGCAAATTGATGTTAGCTATAAGGGAATATAAAGATCCATGGGATACAAAGAATTTTCCAATTTCCAAGGCCAGTAGAGGAAAACAGGTGGAGAGAATCTTCTTAGCACAGAGTGGGGAGTGTGGGAGGTAAAGAACCTACTGCAACAAATCATTGGCAGTAACATGCTGAAAGAAGTCAGAATAAGGGAGGTGATTCTCTTAAGCAGAGAAGGAGACACTTAGAAACAGTGGAGGGAAACAAAAAGGGGTTTGAATTAGCAGTAGTAGGATGATACAACCTGGCCAAAATTGGGAGACAAAAAGAAGCCAGAATACTGTATCAAAAAATACTGTGAACTGAGCAAGAAACCACTGTAAGGAAATGTTATGAGGCCATAATCATACCATTCAGGCTATGCTGAAAGAATTCAAGGTCAGGTCTATTTCCTACTAACAAACTGATAAATGGAGTTACAGTGCAAGTACATACTCCCCACAATATCTTATTTGGATTGTTAAAATGTTAGTGTAGGTCTGGATTCTGATTTCACTTATACTACTTTCACTGTAGTGCAGCTGGAAATCTCACTGGAGTTACTACTTATTTACAGTCCTGTGAGATCACATTCAGGATTTTAAAAAGCACAAAGGTTCTCGGTATTCCTTTTATGATCCTCAATTGCTTGTTCAGTGACCAAAAAAATCTTTCTCTCAAACATTTTAAAGGGCTTTATTTTCAATTTCCAGCTCCATCTCCCTCAGTCTTCCCAAATTTCCAAAGTGAGAGTAGAATACTATCTGCTCAGTTTTGCCTCATGTTATTCTGTTTGTCTAAGCATGTAAGACTGTGCAAGTATTAAGCAGTAGAAAATCATGCAGTCATAATTCTTAGTATACTTGTGCTGTTCAAATCTAGACCAAAACCTGGACCATGATACTCCTACTACAAGGCTTTTGCAGAGCCAGACAATCTGACCAGGCTCTGGTAGGCTGATACATATTGTGAGGCTGTTGACCTATTTTATTGAAGCTGCTGGCACCTGGTGAGACACCCTTGTTTCATCACTGCAGAGGGGAACTGAATTATGCAGCTGCCAACTTGTGTGTTTAAATTTAGGTGTTCAAGTGAGGAAAGAAGCAGATTTTTGAAATCAGAGAAGACAATGCTGAGAGTAAAACCACTAGCTTGTGGTTTTAGAGCATGATCACTAAACTTGGAGCTTTCCCGCAATGAGCAGCTTCCTGACTCAGTGTGGAGAGGTAAATCCCTCCTTCCCTGACTAATGGAAATACTGTGAGACAGAGAAGTTTGCATAGTTCTCTGAGCCTAGTGGCTGCAAGTGTCTTTCCATTATGTAGGAGGAAAGTGGTGTTAAGAAACCTTCTTCATCTTCTTCTGCACGAGGAGGTCATTTTTGTTTTGAAATCCTGGTAGACATTCAGTGCAGTTAATTTCACCATCATTTACAGTAGTTCCACATGGATCATTGTAGCCTGAGGGCTATCATTACTGCTAGGGCTTACAGAAAGGGAAAGAAAGACCAGATTCATTATTCATTTGTACTGAAGGGAGAGGGAATGAATCCAGAGAGACAGAGTGGTCATACACTGGATCTGGTTTTCCCCATTCACAGTGTGTCCACTGGGCTGTGCTGCCTTTGGCATGCATCAGGGATAAGAAATACATTAAGTACAAGTGTCTGCCCAATAGGCTGTGTAGCTCCAGCCCAAATCCTGGGGCAGAGCAGACCCACTACTGCTTTGGAGCAGGGACTGCAAAGTGATGACAGAGGCTGAAAGCTCAGTCCTTTCCTATCTGGGGGAACATCCCAGCCTAGTAAATGATGGGGAAGGGCTGCCACATCTTTAGCTGGAGCTGGACACAGCTGCCATGCTGACACAGAGAGAGCAGCATTTTCTTCAGCTCATGACCCAGAGTATTGCCCCTTATTTTGTCTCATAAATCCATTGCTGTTAACTGCTGCATTAAATAGACCCATGACCTCAATATTTTTAGTTCATCTTTTCCTGGACTCTGGCTTGGCTATTACTATAAATTAAGAAAATAAAAAAGGATTGTATTATCTCTGGAAGTGTCCTTGTTCTGCAGATCCCCCCACCTGCTATCAGTAGTAGCTACATCTTTCAGTGAGCCTGATTCTGTGATTTCCAATGTTTTGAGTGTGGGGTTTTTTTGGGGTTTAGGTTTTCTTTTACATTCACGTTGGGCAAAACATACCTGGTCAGCATGGCAGGTTTAAACATGATGTTCTTTAACAACAAAGAGTGTTAAAAGTGCTGACAAAACTTTTATCCTATGTTACCTTTTTTTGGGCAGATATTTCTCTGCATGTTAGTCCCCACAAGGGCTTCTATGTTGCTTCTTCAGGAGGATGTTTCTCAGAATGTTAGACCCCACAATGGCTTTGGTGGAGATTTCTGGGAAAGACTGTAACTGTCAATGTTCAAGGACAGCTTCTGAGAAGAAGGCCATCATGAACTACACTAAGTTCACTTTACCCACAGTAGAAGGTAGGCCTTCTCACCAATTGCTATGGAGAACATGTGTGGTCTGGAGACATGTCTGCATTTTGTAAAATAGAAAAAGGAGAGAAAAGTTGCAAATCAAAAATCTCAAAAGAGAATGGTACTGGGTAGGGAAAAACGTACTTGTATTTTGATGCAGAGGAATCAGTTCCAGAGACTTAATGTTCTTTTTTAGAGCTTGGTGCTTTTGGATCCACGTTGGTGGCCTGCTCACTGCTGTATGGACTGGTAGAATTGCTTCTTTTGACATTGGTTTGGCAGGATCAGGTCAGGTACTCATCAGTGACTTTCTTACTGAAATATGGACTAAGCTTTACAGCTACCAGCCTAGAATAGAGAGAAGTCTATTTAAATAGAAACTTCTTTGCCTGGGAAATCCTGGATGTGATAGGCCATGTGTAACAACCAAAGGTCCAGGATCCAATACTTATGGAGATCTTGAGACAGAGTCCACCTTCATCCCATTTGCTGAAAGTATTACAAATTTTTGCACTAAAAAAGAGTAGATTTTGTCATTGACATTGATTGTTAGTGGAAGCTACCTATTCTGCCTCTGCAAAGCAGAATACTGCCTTCTGGTCACACAGCATTTTGCAGCAGAATAGAAGGATTTTGAACTTTGTAACTCTGCTTCAACAGGGTGTTAACACCAACTATCAGTCAGTTTATGTATAGGTCTGAAGAGGTAGTAAGAGAATAATATTACAGCTGAAATCCACTGTGAATTCAGGGAAACAAAATTCTCATGATATTAATTCTGACTTAAAGGAAGTATTTGGAGATGGCTTATTCCACTGTATGAGTTGTACTATGGAGACTCCTCACCCATCACATTTGTATTGTTTTCATGTTTGGGATATTATCAGTCTGTTGGGTTGCTATTAAATTTATATTTAAAGATAAATTTAAGAAGGAAAGAGAATCAGACAAAATGAACTGCTGAATTGCTATAGAAACTTCTCTCTTCAGTTTAATTTCTATCCAAAAATGTATAAAGAATGCCAGAATACTTATTTAAACTGTGGATATATGTCTGCACATTTCTTGGCAATGAACTTTCAAAAAAACCTCTTTGTCAGTAGCCATCTGATACATAAATGGCTTTGTTTACAGCAAAATGCTGGCATAAATAAATAGGAATATTGAACCAGAACAATTGCCTTTAGCAGCCAGTGCTGTAAATCATGCACAAGCTGTCATCATGAGTTGAAACACGTCTGCATATTTAGTACCATGTTTAGCTTGCTTAATCAGAACAATATGTAAACCGTTAGTGCATGAGAGCTTGCCAAGACAAAAATTATTTACAAGTTGCATTTTGTATTTCTGGAAATTTTGAGGAGAGGAAAGGTTCAGAGAGGTTCGGAGAGGAGATGTTCGGAGAAGAGAGGTTCGGAGAGGAGAGGAGAGGTTCGGTTCAGTTCGGAGATGTTCGGTTCGGAGAGGAGAGGTTCGGAGAGGAGAGGAGAGGAGAGGAGAGGAGAGGAGAGGAGAGGAGAGGAATTTGTTTTGATATATAAGAAAAGACAGTGGATATAATCAAGTTAACACAAAATGTTTTCCTTGACAATGCAATATCCCAGTTGATGTAAATCAGAAGAGTCAGTGAAGCTGTATATACCAGCTATAATTCTGCCTGTTTTTACTTTCACTTAAATTCAGAAGAACATAAACAAATAGTTAAAAGCCACATGTATTTTCAGCTTGATTCCATTCGTTGGACTAGAGTGCCTTAATGATATATATTCTGACCCTAACAATCCTTTTACCTGTGGCTGGGTATAACCTTTAAAGAATATGTATACTGGAGCAGATTCTCAACTGTATAGATTGGATGTTTGATCTGAACTGCTGTTACTTTAATTTGTATTCCCAAGTCTTTGTTTACAAGAAACACTGAAATTCTTGTATTTAACTGAGAGTAATAGGAAGCATGGGCTGCCCATGTTCCTTCCTCTCTGTACAGCCCTCTGATGACACCTCTGATGTCACTGTCCCTGATTAAGCATTGGTATATGGATTTACCTGGAGACCGCTGTGTTGCTGCTGATGGGAACACTTATTAGGGAAATACCTCCAGTGACATAAGATTGTGTCTTTAGCATTGCTGGGGGATAGTGATAAGGACTAAGTGTGCTATTAACAGCAATGCATGAGACCAAGTGTGTCTACAGAAGTTTCTGATGGCCCTTCAGAGTCTGTGTTAAAGGCTTTATTTGCTGCCAGAATAATATGGCCCTTGTTTCAGGCAGGGGTTGTTTTCCCAAAAGATGCAGCAATTCTGCAGCCAGGCTATGGAGCAGGCCTGCCACTGGTAAAGCTGTGCAGATAAAAATGGACAAGAGACATGTTCTGGCTGTGCATCAGCTGCTGAAAAGGGAAAGCCGAGATCATCACCTTTGGGGATGACAAGGTCAATGGTATGTCCCAGTTCAGCCTTTGGAGAAGCAACATGTACTCCTCTGCACAGCCATCCAGGTCAACCAGAGGAAAGCAGCATTTAGGCTTCAGATTTGTTTTCCTGGTGTTGGAGATTGGAGACAAGCAGGAGGAAATGAGATGAAACTTTCCTGCTGTCATCAGCTGCACAAGGACCAGGCATTCATCACTGGACAAAACACTGTGATCAAGAATACAATTTCCACTGCTATGTGACCTGAAGAAAATTTCAATAACCACTCTCATTTTCATATGATAATTCTTCATCTATTTTATGGACTCTAAAGAGACAGAACTTTAGCATAGATTCCTGCCTTGAGTATTTGCTGTTTACAAATCAGATTTGCTTTTGTTTCTGAGCATGCTGTTCCAGCAGAGAATCCTTTGTAAATCCCTAATTGCTCTGCAGGCCACACACTATCTGATCCTGGTGGTCTATGAAGAACAATAAAAGTAGACTTACAATGGCCTTCTTTGAATAACGCTTGGCACTTCACCATGAACATGCATGCATTCTGAGGTTTCCATTTATTAAAACTCTAGCACTTTTTATTGAGAAAATTAATGGTTCAAACTCACAATGAAATACCACAATTACAGCTGATCTTACCTAGAAAAATGTGGCACTAAATGTAATGAGAATGAACTGTTCCCTCTCCATTTTGCATACACTGCTGACATCCATATGTGGTGTTACAAAAACTGTCTTTGGCCTTTTTAGAAAAATCTTAATGTGTATTTAAATGAAAACATAAGTGGGTTACAATCCTCTGAAGTACTTTATTCAGTTAACTCTTTTTCTTTCCTCAGTAGAAAGATTTGAATTATTTTATATTGTTTTGCTCCCTGAAAATATCTAGTGTGATTACTATGATGATGCCATTTGTGCCACTCTGGTACATTTATGTCATATTTTTCATTTATAACTCCCTGTTTCAGATTTTTATGCTTAGACCATTAGGAGTCCAGTCCTGTAGAAAAGACTTAGACCGGAGTACTGGAAAAAAACACATACATGTGCTTAACTTGAGTGCTCAGCATTGTCCTTACAGTAAAGCTAAGTATGAATGCAATACCGTGACCTTCTCTGTTTTATTAGACAGGATAACTGCAATGGGACAACTTGGTTCGTGGAATTAAGGTTGGGTGTATTGTATAAGTCCAAAGCTGGAGTTTGCTCTGGGATGAAACTATAGGATCCTAAGTTCAAATGCAGCTGATCTAAAGAAAAAAATGGAAGCAAATTGTTTCAGTTGTTATGATGTTGCATAAATTAAATATGGAAGTGGTGTTCTATTAGATACCTTTTTTAGTTTATGAAGCAAACAAAAAATATTAAAATTAAATTTTGCAGGTCATTAGTCTTTTAAAGGCAGAGAAAATTAAAATCTGCTGTGAAAATGCCAGATAACTAATTCTTTTTTCAACTGGTCATTTATACACAGATACACCCACAACCTTATTTTAAAAATAATATATTTAATAACTGCTCACAGATTGTTCTGTATGTGCAGCAGCCAAATAGACATGAAATTCTGAAACTGATTTAATGGAGCAGTTGTAGTCTATTGGGGTTAAAAATCTCCTGTCTACAGGAATTTAAATATGCATTTAAATAATAGCCCATAGTAATTCAAAGAACTCCTATGCTGTACAGAAGAAATAGAATAGTTACTAACAAGAAGTCAGCTAAGTGATCATAAAGATATTTGAAAAACCCCATGGCATGTGGGTTCATAGATTGAGGAACAATGCCATGGAAAACCACAGCTCACTCCTACCTGGGCTGTTCACTTGGCTTGCAAAGAGGAGATTCAACAGCCAGATTTTTAGCCTCCTGCTCACATTCCTCTGTGATTATTCATTCACACAATGAGTCCTATTAAAACCAAAGGGACTCCTTGGGAGAATAGCATTACTTGCCTGTGGGTAATGGGTTCTTGATTTGACTCCAAGAAAGTAAGATTTAGCAACATTGTGCTGCCCAGCTGTGGTAAAGTGTTTTGGCAAATTGACTTATAGTCCTGGCAAATCAGACATGCTGAAAGGCATTTACACTGCTTCCAAATTAGCACATGCTTGATCATCTCTGTTTACCAAAGAGACTGTCTGCAGTGGGCAAATATAACAAACAGAAGGTTTTAGTCTTTGACAGCATTTGGGGATGCAGTTTTTTTAGATTAATATTCTGTTTCCTCCTATTTTCTCCTTCCTGATGTATTACATGAATTAAATGGCATCTCTGAGCTTCTGTGTATTTTCTGTTCTCATCCATTGAAGTCCTGAGCTTGCTAATAAACAGTCACACAGACATCTCACTGATTACAAAGACACTAGTCACAACAGTAAAGTTATTTATAAGTATAAACTCATGAAGAATGGTGCCTGTAAGATTAGTGCTTTAATTTAATTTTTTTTGTTGTTTGTTTAATATTTAAAATTGATTTAAGTAGTTTTTGTCATTATGATTGAACACAGGTGAAGAGAACTATTTTTGGATACTTATCTTCCTTTCATCTTTATTAAAGTTTTTCTTTTATTGAACTGGAAAAATATTAAACTTTTCACCTTAGACAGCAGGTTGAAGTATGACATTGTAATTGTAATCCAGATGGGAAACACAAGAAGACGGATAAAAGAAAATGAACTGCAAAGGAGCCCAAGCTGATGAGGCTGACAATGCTGTAATAGTACCTTCAACTTAGATTCAAGCTGTTTGTTTTTGCAATGAACACAAGTTTCCATTGTAACATTTTTCTGTATGAAAAACTATGGCAATACCTTGGTTTCCATGGTGATGTTTTTCTTTTACATACATATTTATCCTCAAAAAAGAGGAAGCCCACCTCATTTTCTCTCTTCTAGCACTTAATAATTGAAATAAAAGCTGATTTTTTTTTTTTGTCAGGGTGTCTTAAACACAGTCCTCTATCTGTGAAAACTCCTGCAGTATTACAGTAATTTACTGTAAGCAGTTTATTCAAAACATTACTTCAGGAAAAAAATTACAGGTTTGAAAACTTGAGAGTGCCCTGCCCTTTCTTCCCCAGATTCAATTGACTCCAGGAGGTATCAGGGCTAAACTTTCAAACTATTTCAGGGCACACCGCCCTACACACAAAGCTTTTGGCTTCGTTAATATTATATGGAAGAGATGCAACATTTTTGTTTCTTGCCAGTGACCACAGAATACTTGGAAGAGCAAAATGTCTTATGAAATTAAGCTTTTTGGAAACAGAAATGCTCTGTCTTCACCTGGCTTGCAACCCTTTGCATTTACAGAGCAGCACTGTTATTTTTGACTCCTCCACAACAGAGGTGAAAATAGTAAATAAACTAGGATGGCCACTGTGTCAGTTTTTCTATGCCTCAAATCCATCCTTAACCTTGTATTTTGCTAACATTTCTCAAGTGAAAAAAGTTAGAAACTCAATCCAAAACAATTTTTCCATTCCCAGGTTCCCAAGCTGATGTGTTTTATTAGCAGAGCTTTGCATGTTAGAGGAAAGATACCCTGGTGAAATATGTTGTCTAATTAGCTTTGAATCTAAAAGCACCAAGGATATGTGGCATAATTAAATATACAAATGCTACTTGAAACTAAACAGTTCTTACAGAGATTGAGGTACCATCAGAATGATACCTTCAGAAATGTATTAAGTGGCAATGAACAAGGTCTGGATGCTATATATAGCATCTGGAGTGGGTGGGTGCCCCTTAGGGGATGTATCCTTAGTATTTACAGCATTCTTCATGATTCCCTGTGTTTCCCAGCAAAACTGAGTAAAGGATCCTCTAAATCCATGACAGACTGGTGCCCTAAACCACGGCCGAGGTGCCTGGCCAAACTGATAGACCAGAGTGCGATTTGGGATAATGTCACCACGCGGTTGTGGTGACGAGTGGGGGATACAAATGCAGCCATTTTTTAACTTAATGCTGTGAGTCATTACAGCATTACTCCAAATTCAATGGGCTTCGTAGGTCAACGCAACTGAGATAACTATCAGGAAAATAAGCATTAAGGAGGCCTTAGGATGAGTTGTTACACGTGAAAAACCACAGGCACTTCTGTCACTGCTCTCTCTCTGGCCAGCAGAGCTGAGCTGAGTAATGGCCAGGCCACCCGCAGAATAAGGGCTGCAGTGCTGTGCAGTGAGGGCTCCTCACTGTGATGGGAAGGGCATGGCTAGCACAGCAGGTTCTCTGGCCAAATATCTCTTTCACTACTTCTTGTCAACCCCTCCAGACCTCTGGAGATGGGAATTACATGTGGTTGAGAAAAAAGCAGCAACGAAATGCTGACATCTGCACTGTGCTGATGGAACTGCTGCCTGCACAGAAGTGAAGGGGGATGAGATACCTTTGCTTTTCTCCTCAAACATCTCATTCCAGGTGTGGGATGCTGAGGCAAACTTCTCTTTCTGAGTGGCCTCTGTGAGGACCCTGTCTCTTTATGATGCAGCTCCACTGAAACTGGTTTTTCCCCTTCTTTGGGGGATCAAATATGCTAATGTAGGTTTGGTTGTTTGTTTGTTTGTGATTTCTTGAAAGCAGAATTTATATACTGTTATTATGTGATTTAGGAGTAAAGAAAAAAAAAGTTGTTGAAAATATAGTTCAATCATCAGATTTATAACAAAGTAAAAAGACAGCTAGACAGATGCACCTACATATATACACGGTTCCAACCCACACTGGTAGCAATATATTGGTGGAGAATGAGGTATGGAATATCATTAAATGTTGGACAGACCAAACATGGGATTAAATATACATATATACATCTATGTGTAAAAACTGTTGAATTTGTGCACGTAGAGTGAGCAGATGATGTTTCTGAAAGCAGTCTCTGGGTTAAATTTTATGAAACTTTTTGAACTCTTCCATATTCTCAGTTTAACTCCCTCCATTCTTTGTTTTCATATAACCTAATAAAGACAATATTTTTGCTTTCTGGTAACATGTTTGCTAATGATACATACAGGTAGTTCAGTCTAGGCCTTGGGCATTTCTTCTGGATTTATTTATCTTCCATCATAGAACAGTGGTGGTCTTTCATATATACACTAATAATGTTTACATTTCTAAAATGGAATGCAGACTTTCAGTTGAGGTAAAAGATCACAAGGTCAAGGAAACTCAGAGATTAGATCTTCTGCCTAAGTAGGTTGCAACCTAGTAATACTTTGGAGATCTTGATAGCTAATATTAATACCCTCCCACAGAGCCAGAGACCAAGGCCTTTTTTAGGATCAGCATTTTTCTTAAAACTGCCTTCTAAAATTTCTTTGAATAACCCACTCACACCAGTGAAACCACAACTAACATAATTAGCTGTTGGGAGTATGACCATATTTCAGGTTCATGTTACAGCCTCAGCCTGATCCAGACCTTGTAGGGAGGGATGCCATTCCTCCAGCTGCCCACTCACACCTCCTGCCCACTGCTAATGGAAATGTGTTGGTGGCCATGAAACAAGAAATGGTGTTAACCTCACTAGTAGTATAGGCAGGTCAAACATGTGATGGTGATTTTTGGTACAACAAACTCATCTATCAACAGCTTGGAAATGAAGAAAGTGAAAGTCAACACCTTTGAGAGTTTGGGTAGTAATGTCCCTAAACAATTAAGTCTGACAAGCTGCAGAAAATCTCTGGAGGTACGTTAACTCAGGAATTTTGGATTAATTGGGAGTTACATTTAATTCATTTAGATATGATGAGACTAAATTAGTAAAATTACTGGGGCTAATGTTCAAGTATTCTTTCCTAGGAAGATTTTTGCACTGGATGTACATTGACCATCGCCTCCATAACATGCATATCATTTCCAAAAGGAGTCCAAGCACATCTTGTTTTCCTCTCAGCTCCTATACGGTGCTTTGGTATTGAAACTTGTAGGCCCTTTTCAACCAAGTTTACTTTTGTGCCTGTGCCTAAGTAAAGAACTTGAGTTTAACCTTCTCTGTTGGACTGTAGTGTCTGTAATAGTTTAAGACTCTAAGAGAGGCAAAGTAAATGGAAGGGGTTGCATATGTTATTAGAGAATCAAGGATAGTTGAAAGATATAGATGTAGAATAGTTTCTGCTACTTTTGCTTTATTACCGTCAAACCAAACAAACAAACAATCAAAAAAACCCACCAAAACCAACCCCCAATGGAAAAATATATTTTAAAAATGAGAAGGAAAAGATTTACCTAAATTATCAGCTTTTTGACTGAATTATTTTGACTTTCTTTTTTTACCTGAAATAGTATTTCTAGTTTTTCAGCTGAAAACAAATGTTTGTGTTGAGCAATATCAATCTGCTTCATATTTAGAGAGTCTCATGGAAATGATAGTTCTTAGACTCTTACACCCTCCTTCTTCCCTTTCTTATGGTTTACAGTTAGACCACTTGTCTCATGGTCAGCAGAGGCCACTCCCTAGTAATGAATTATTGCAATACTCAAGAGAGAACTTGTAAATTCCCCAACTGGCAAAATGCCCCTGTTGCTGGGCTTTGCATAGGAATTTTTCTTTTTGCAATGCTGAGAAAGGAAAAAATTTCCTTTCCTGCGGTAAGTCTGCAAAACTATTTGCTTGTTCCCCTGAACTTCCCTTTGTCTCTTTGCAGAAAGATCCTTCCTTGTCTTGCAAGGTGCTGTGTATTTTGTGTGGTCCCCTGGTATTCCTGAAATCTAAAATAATCTTTCTTTTGTACTGAAGTACATGTAATGGATACTGTGTGTGGATGTTTCAGCTGTGTAACCCTATACAGATCACAGACATGTCATCCAAACGTGCAGCCATTTATTGGCTAAACAGGAGAAAATGGCTCCTATAAATGGTAAATGAAATGGAATGGAATTAACCTTCCTGGAACCAAGTCCATGGCTACAGAATATGTGCAGCCTGATGGAGATGACAAAGACAGAAAGGATGCCTGAGAAAAAGCAGTGGCATTTATTTAGTTGCAGTCCTAATGAAAATGGAGCCAAAATCAGTCCCTGCAAACCCAGACAACTTCAGACTTGGGTTCTGATTCCAGCCAGTTTCTAAAAATAACATGAAAGCTGTGGTGAAAACTGATAAAAGCTTGGAAATACCAAACTACAGCTGGTCACTGGGCTTGATTCACTGCTATATTAAAGCCCCTTTAAAGATCTTTGGCAGGGCAAAGGAGTTTTAAAGTGAGTGTGAATTATATGGTTAAATACCTGCAGGTGATTTATCGTAGCTTGTATTGCTGTATAGGGTTATGAAATATATATTTTCTAGTCCTGTTTTCCTGACTTGTGCAGGTCTTAGGAATTTATGTGTTTGCAGGATAGCTGCAGCTGGAACACACAGAATGAGGCATGCTGTGGGGGGCTCAAGCTTAAAACAAAACCTCCAACTTGTCAGTATAGAATATTGCAATATATCAAATTATATTGATATTTACATGGAATTGTTTGCATAAGTACAAATTAAAAATGTTAATTAGAAATTTAGACCTCATTCTGTGTAGGTTTCTAAGCTTGGCAACAGTAATTGTACATTTATACATAAAATTCAAGATATATACTCTTCAGAGAGGTCTTTTTGAAAGTTGGTAAAAGCCTAAATTTCCCTCTATAAATGCTATCTAATTAAATGATTCCGCCTTAGTTTTAACATGATTAGGTAAATTGCCCTGGCAATATTTTTCTCTGGGTTCCACCTAATCTAATTTTAAATAGCTATAATTGGTGATTTTCTAGATCAAGGGTTGTACTCAGATCAATGACGGTTACTTGTGTATATTGATTACTAACCATGCCTATGAAAATATCATTTGTTACTTCAGGAATGATAGTAGAAGGAACAAGCTAACTCCAAACTGAAAGGAGATCAATGTGTTGCATGTAGATAAAAAGAAGCATGTTACCTGAGAGAGCATCAATTTTTCATGGACTGTGGACAAAGCACGAAAGAAAAAGGAATTCTGCAGGTCACACACTTAATTACTGAGGTCTTGTATTATTTTCTTCTAGCATAAGAGTGAACTAAGTTCATTTTTTTCAGTCACAGAGAAGGAGGAAATTCTCTAAGCCATGCTGGAATACACAAGGACATATCCATTAAACGTGAAGATATGTGCTGTGGTATTACACTCATACTCAGTGGTTTAGAAACAGAGGCTGGTGTATCATATTATAATAAATACTCCTAAGCAGACATACTAAACCAGCCAGGGATGAACAGTTTATGCACATAAACATCCCAATTGTGTCCAGGCCTCCAGGAGTAGCTCACTTCTTCCCTTTCCCTCAGACATATAAAGTTAGAAGTAAAGTATTCATATTTAAAAAGCACACGTAATTTAAAAAGTGTTGGAACATATTGGAATAATAATAACAAACATGCTTCCTTGCAAGCACATATTTCAGATTGTTTCTTCCCTTAATCTAACACTGAGGTGGATTGGCAGATCACGGCAGATTAGTTTTTCTGCTGTAAATGTGCAATAGAGGAAAGATTTAGTCTGTATGTCAGTGGCACTTTCTGCAGTTTAAGGAAGGATGAGATATTCTACGAGGGAAATAGATGTGAAGGACAAAGTACATGTGCAGAGCTGCTCTGCTGAAGTGCAGAGCAACCCAGGGGCAAGGGAAATGAGTTTGCCAAGCAGAGGAGCTGCAGATGTCCTAGAGCCACAATGGAGGACCCTCAGTCTCTGCAGACAGATCCTTGCTGGTGGCTGGCTCCAGGCAGTCACAGGGAAAGCCCACTGCCTGCTCTGTAGTGAAGAGGAGAGAATGAAGCAGTGATCTCATGTACCTGGAGAGTGATCTGATGGAAACGTCCCAAAACCAAATTCCATAGTGTTTTGGAAGTATGACTTTTTGGCTGTCTTAGTTGTCCTTTGTGGTACACAGGTGGCAAACTCCCACAGGTTAGGCTGTGTTACTAGACCAGGAGATGGTAATTCCTCCTTCTTTTATGGCACTAATAAAGGTACTAGTCTACGGGGACTTAGCTCATCCCTGATAATCATAATTCCCTGATGAACTCCAGACTTACCTACTGGGATCTTTAGGAAGTTACTCAAGTCTAAAGCAGCAAAATTTTTTATGGTGCTCTAATCTTGAGGAAAACAATGCAGGTATTATACTCAGTGAAGAAGTCATGAACTGAGAGTCTAAATTCTTAGCCTGTTTCTAATTACTTTGCTCCCTGATCTTATGACATTTTTGTAGCGTTTCTTTCTTTTGTTGTTGTGTACTGTAAAAAATACAGTGGCAAAAGATCTGCTTCTTACATTTGCACAAGTATTCAATTATTTTTCCCCTCTGAAAAGGGAAGGGAAGGGGAAGGGGAAGGGGAAGGGGAAGGGGAAGGGGAAGGGGAAGGGGAAGGGAAAACTTTTAAGAATTAATTTAGAAATATTGACTGTTGTCTGTCAAGGTGCAAGATAAAAGAGAAAATTGTTATTGATTCCACATTATTATTTGCTCCTGTGATTCTTAACCCAACTTGTGGTATTTTAATTAATTTATAAATTTGGCAATGATAAGTGAAATTATAGGTGCTGTTAAAATCAGAATAAAATGAATAGTTTTCATTCATATAGCGTGAAGGATTTCCACTCCACAAGCTGACATAATCCTAAACAGCCTGTACCTTTTCTCAGATTTGCTTTTGACAGTGACAAAAGAAATACAGAACAAAAATAAGTACAAATTTTCTATTTTATTAGCAAAGAAAATCATGTAGACACAGAGTTTCCAGATTATTCACTACCACTTCAAATAAACAATCTTCCACAGTGTTACTTTCCTGAAATATTCTGGATAGATGTAACAAGTCAACTGCATTTACCCACTGATAAAGAAACATGAGAAGTTAAAAACTTGAATACTACTGTGGCTCAGAGAACTTCTAGCTAAAAGTAAACAAGCTAACTCCAATGTTAATCTTTTATTTGTTTTTAAGAGCTGCACAAAGTCATAAAAACAACTCACAAAGAGGAATTTGGCATCTGGGCAAAGTGAAGGAGTGAGATCCTCACCAGAAAAGAAAGTGTTGATATTAGCCAGCTAAACTGGATTCATGCTGATTTATTTTTCTGCTGCTGTTGTTCTTCCTTTGCTTCCAAGCATTAGACAAATGCTGGTTTTCTGTTTTGTTTCAAGCAAGATGACTAAATGTAGACACTAGCTATCTTGCTAAAGGAAAGATCGTCTCAGACAATCCACACCCTTATTATATGATTCAGATTTTAAATCAAAATTAGAAATAAGTCTGTCACCCTATTGTCTATGAACCACAGGGCAATTCTTACATGCACAAACACTGATTAGCATTTCACTTGAATTTGTTAATTAAATTAGGGTTTTTTTTTCCCGATGTTTTAAATATTGTTTGAGCAGAAGTCCTGATTTTAAAGCTTTCATGTGAAGGTCATATGGCCAAATCATGTTTTGCCAGGTGGACTGTCTACAGTGCTCAGAGTCTTGATAAAAAACAGCTGCAATGGCCTGATACTGGTTGAGACTCAAAAATCAGACTGTGCAAACAAATATATCTTGGCCCTAGATACTTGCCACATCTGCCAACAATTAGTTATATATCAGGACTAGAAAGGGGCACAGAATAAACAAGATCTGATTTCAGAATAAGCAAATAAACAAGGAGCTCTGCATCATTATTCATCTAATGGATGTGGAATAACATAAGTTGCAGGCTTAGGTTCACAGCTGTCAATCCTTGAGGTTTAGTGAAAAGTATTAGGTAACAGAATATCTGATTGACAAATACTTTGCAGATGCTCTGGAGCACATGATCTCACCTGCTTGCTGACTTCAGAGTGCCACCCAAACACTCAGCCAGGGTGCTCCTGGGAGACAACTGCTAGGGGCCAACTGGCTGTGGGAGGAGAAAGAGCCACTTCTAAAGAGCTTCTCACGATGATTTTTAAGGATTCTACAAATGATGATGACATTATGCCAGTAGTGTTCAAGACATCTGTCCTTTCAGAATTAGATGAGAATCTAAAACAAATAAATACTAATATTTTGAAGCCTGAAAGAGTTTTTTAAACCAAGTGTTTTATGAAGACCGAAGGAAGGAGGGAAGCTGAAAATCAGTGAAAATGCTGAGGTTTCCTGGCTTGCAAAGTTAAGTTGCTGTGTAAAGAAACCGTGAATCCCGACTCTCATCTTGCAGAAAAAATATTCCAAGCTTTGAAGATATTCCAAAATATTTTGATCACTTGCTTGAGAACATGATAATGAAATAGTGTTGAGTTTATGCAACAAAGAAGCATTTAATGACAATAAAATTGACAAATAATAAGTCATGTTTACTATTTAGACAAAGCAAGGTTTTCTGATATTGCATTTCACTTAAAAGATTGTATTCAACTAAAATCAACGCAGGAAAGGAATTTTATTACCTGCACGTAATGTGGGATATGATGTAATGACCTTCATTCAAACTCCAAATCATTAAAACTCTTTAACTGGTGACCAGGGAGGACTTCAGATTCAGGTCTAACAGCAGCGAAATATGAATAAGATCTATAGTTTAATTGAACCAGTGATTCTAAACCTTAATACACAAATGGCATCAGAAAATCAGGAATGTGGAAAAATAAGTTTTCACTCTAAAGTATTACATTTTATTTTGAATAATTCTTAAACTCAGCTGTGCTGGAGAAAATACAGGGAGAGTCTGCACACTGTCAGGTCACTCTAATACCCCAACTTTATTCTGTCTAGAGAATCCTCTGATAGCTGGCAAAAAGCAGTAACCTGCTAACAAAAAAGAGTGAGCTACTGCTCCCTTGCACAATGCAATTCCTGTAGTGGATCAGGACCGGAGTTCAGGACAAATCAAGAGTAGATGTTCCTCTGATGCCTGATCTGAATGGCATATAAAAAAAGGATTTTTGCATTTGTGGAATCGGAATTAATGAGCATGTTTTTCTCATCCCTGGACTGATAATGGTCATAGAATCACCCTTTCTACTGAAATCAGCTTCAAGATTTTAGCTGATTCTGGCCAATTTTCAGTCAAGCTTGCAGACACTAAACAGGCAGAGGTATGTAAGGGTATAAATTATTTTTCCTAAGCTTTGGGGAAATCAATTTTTGTTCAGAGTATCCATGAATTAGGACATATGCCTTAAAGGGACCTCAAAAATTATCTTCTGTCTGTTTGTACATTGTGAGAGTCATCACAGAAGTTCATAATGACCCATTTAGGTTTTGTGGGATAACCAGGCTTAAGAGTTGCAGTCGTTTTGGTTTCTCGTGGATTAGAAAGAAGAATGTGTCTTGGCCAATAATAATGCAGTCATGTCCAAAAGGAAAACTAAGAGCTGTCCTCAGAAACACAAATTTCAGAGAGAATAAGATACCTCTCCTTCACAGCCTGAGATAGCTGTATTCAAATTCCAGAGCTCATAAGAAGATGAAATAGAATAAAACCTGAATTCTAATCATATTTTACATTGCCTTAAAAACTCACATATATACAATGGAATATTTTGTCTGAGTTAATTAAAAACCACTCTTTTCATCATATTAACTATGCTTAACCAAACCAGTTGAAAGTTGCTTAAAAAAATGAAATAGGAAAGGAACTCATTAAAAAGTGAATTAGCATTTCACTGATTTGAGTTTAATATGATTGCATTTATACAGTACAGAAAAATTACCACTTTATTAGAAGTCATTTGTATACTTAACTGCTGTATGAATTCACCTTTGATGTACTAGAATATTATTTGTATTAACTGTTAAATATTATAAGGCAATTAGTCTTGCTCTGTTCTGCTTCTAAATAATGAGTTATTTAGATTAACCTGATATGATGCCAGTCTTATGATTTGTGGCCCAAAAACCCCCATTAATTTATTGGGATATATCTCTGTAGTGGCTTGTCCTTATGCCAGAGAAGTCACGACTTTAGGAAAAGTCTTACAAACCTGGTGCTGATACAGCAGGACCCTAAAGCCTAGGTTTTCTCTCTGACCAGCCCAAGAATCTGGAGAGTGTCTGTAAGAAAGTTGGCATGATGTTTCTTCTGGGAAAAGCATTGTGGCTGGGTAACCGTGTGCACATGGGCTGTACCAACACCTGAATGCTCCAGGGAAGTTTTTGTCTGAATTTAGTGTCCAAAAATAAAATCACAGTAGGAAGAAGAAGAATATAAATATATTTTTCATATAGTTAGAGGATATGTAATCAGCTTTGTATTCTAGTCCTTCCTGATTCTTGAAAATGTAGAAAAATATTTCTAAACCACATTTCAAAGTCATCTCTTCTCTTGTTCAGGACTTCAAGTGGTGTCAGAGCAAAGTGCACCAGACTGATGTAAATGTCCCTTTTAAAATGAAGCCAGAATTCTCCCTTGAGTCCTGCCATATTTCATTTAAAGGTCACAGCATCCTTCTTTACATTCAGAATGAAGAGGGAGGGAGGGAGGG
>WAAE01022397.1:0-25087 GCA_013400495.1 Nicator chloris
AAGAGTGAGCCCAGGTTCTCAAGATTAGACTAATGAGTGTAAAATTTGCCTTTTTGCATAGCTGTCTCAACCAACACATACATTCTATAGTGATAATGTCTGTGTACAAGAAAGCTGTCTTGCAAAAAAAGATGTAAGAAAAAAGTGTTTCATCTTGTAACAGAGTTTGTAATTCACAGAGGCTCCGAGGTTTCTCTTGGAGAGCTGACTCTTGTGTCTTGTGGCAAACTTTTGTATAGAAGTTAACTTAAACCCTTTTTCTCTGTACTACCAGGAAGGAATGACAATATATAGAGAACAGTGATTATTAGATTAGTGCAGAGATTAGTGCAGAGAGAACAGGAAACAACAATTAGAGAACAGTGAGCAACAATTGCTAAAAATGAATTGATTGTGTGTCTGTGCCTTGCACTTGTGATCTTTCATCTGTTTTGACTCAATTACTAAACAGCAGGGATTGTAGCTATGTAAACAGAGGAAGCAAGGATACTTGCCGGCATTCTCATACAATGCATTATGTACCATTGCTGGCATCAAAATGAAAAGAAGATTGAAAGGGACCATAAAGTCACATCTCTTGAAATCACAGACCACTATGCTGTGGGTGCTTAAGGGAGATGAGTTTTCCGTAATTGTGCTAATGGAATAGCACAAGACCTGTGTTCTGCACTATTGTGGTTTCCTTTACATTATAAGGTGCCAGTTTTACAGGAGAGTTTTGCACTGGTATCTTGCTTGAAGTGACAATGTGATGGCTCCCAAGCTTATCAGATTTGTGCAGCTTGGTAGGTCCACATTCCAAGAGGAATGAGATTGGGTTATGCTGAAACATTCTGATAAGTCTAATAATTGCAACTTAGACTTGGCAAAGTTTGCTTCTATTCTTAGTGTTCATCTTCTTTTTACAGTTTATTTTCTCTTCTGCTTTTTAAAAATCTTGCTCATCTCTGAACTGAATGCTGTCTTTCTGCATATAAAGGAGGTAATTTCTTTTCTTGGTGATGAACAAGCAATCTGAAGCATCAAAATATACTTTCCTTAAGAGCCAGGTGAATAAAGGACCAAATGTTTCTATGTTGTTATCTTGGTCTCCACCCTCTCAATCATATTCTGAAAGAGATTAAACTGCGTTTGTCTCTTTGGCAGCAATGAATTAGCAGGTGGTTCCAAAATCCCTGCACTTTTGTGGGAAAGATTGAAATAGCCTTCAGAGATGGCTTCATCTTAGAGTTTTAAGAGATATTTTGGCATTTATTTTCACCTTTACTGTTTTCCTTTTTAGTCGGTGATTGATGTACAAGCTACCGAAATCCCTCACTGGACTACATATTCCATTAATCCCAGGGTAAGGACCCTGAATTGTTAAGAACTTGCTGCTTTTTCCAAAAATCCGTGACTAAGCAAGGCATTACGTCGCTCTGGTTTTTAGCATCTCTTAAAGGGCAGTGCTTCTGATTTGTTGAAATGGATAAGACTCCTACCAACAGACTGACTTTTAAAAGGAGAGTTGAGATATGATTGCTTGGCATACCAATGTAATGGGAGAGTGCAAAGCACATGGTGTCTTTTGGAAAGAGGTCTGCAGTCCTCTAAGTGTGGACTGGGGCAAGAAGAAATGGGGTCCCACAAAGGTTTGCCTTGTTCTTCTTTTGCAGTTCTGGTGTGGCCTTTAGGCCAGCAAATGCACCTACTGAACTGGGGTAGAAGTGAAAATGTCTTTTTAATGATTAGAATCCCAGGATATGGCCATTTCACGGCATCACTGAGCCTTTCATGGAACTGGAGCCTTCTGACAGAATGTGCTTAGGACTTTTATTCTTCCCCTAAGTGCAAATACGTTTCCTTGTGGTGGATTTGCCCCACTTCCAAAGAAAACAGCTCTTCCTTTTGGGTAGAGTGTGTTAGTGTTTTCCTGAAAACCGTTTGAAGTGGCTTCTATCCAGAGGGATATTCTGTTCAGAGGGATGATCTGTGCCATGACCAGCTATCTCATTTGAGCTGTGCTCTCATTCGCAGTAGACTTTGTGCTGTTTTGGTGCACAAAAGGATGGTTATTTAGTGAAGAGAGACTCCTTTAACAGGTTCTTCACTCGGGGAATCTGGGATAAGTAAGTGTTTCCATCCTGGCAGGGAAATGGCAAGATTAAGCCATTTTTCTCAGAAGACTGATGCAAGAGTGCTTACCTGTGTATCCTGATGCATCTGTTGGCATGCAGAGTTCCAAGAAATCAAGCAGCAGAAAGAAAATAAGTGAGCAGCCTGTTTCCTCACTCACAGGATCTTGTCAAATTTTGGTCTTTGAAGCCCTTGGGGATCCTGCAAGAACAGCAGTAACTCAAATGGGAAGAAAGTCTGGATTCAGCCAAGGATGTGAACACTCCCAGACAGGAAATATGCATGGGTGAGAACTGGACATCATTTTTGTGCTGATTGTGGTTTATGTTCATCTGACCACAAGCCAGATTCCTCATCCCTTGGCTAGAGGGAGCCTCTTCTGAGACAGTTAGATGCCTTTTGAACTGTGTTGGAGTTGTCATGGTATTCTGCTTGCAGTAAAGGTACTGTGAAATTTCCATCATCTGTTGCCTCCTCCTCCTCCCCCTCTTCCCATCCTGCAGTGTTTTGCAGCATATGTTGTGAGTCTGGTAGCTAAGATCTTCCCAGGTCCATTTTGCATATGTGCAGGCTTAGTCATCTTCAGAAGGCTGAGTCTGTGTGGGAGGTTTTGACCAGGTTCTTTTGAAGGATATAACTGTATCACTTGTCTGTCATTTCATTATTGGTGTGTGGATTTGTGATCAACACATTCATTCGTGTAATGTCTCAAACTCCAGATATATAGGTATAGATAAACACACACACATTCCCCCCACACTGGATTTTGTGCAAGGAGAAAAGTAGAGTGAAGAACCTGTGCCATGTGACTGGTTCTTGGTTTTGTGGCTTTGAGCGTAAGTTAAGCCCGTTCTGTAGATTAACTGACCTCAGCCCATCTCCTACTAAGTCTTAGGTGGTGTTTGCCCACATGTTTGGCAGTTTAAAGCATGCACATTCACAGTGCACAGCATGAAAGCATAAGATGCTCACCTTGAACAAATTTGGAATTTTCACACTAGGAATATATGGTTAGGAATGTATGCCCCTGTTCAGAGAGGTCAGATTTTGTTTTTAATAGGATTCTTCAGATGGTTGGGTAATAGACCTCTTTGTGATGATCCATGAGAAAATCAAGAGTTTGGACTCCTTGATGCATCACACAACATTTCTTTGGCAAAACTGGGTATCTCTTTTGAAATTTGAAATGGAGGCCTGAATCCCACAAAGCTTCCAGCTCAGAAATCATTACTTTAAGACATGGACTGACTTTTTTTTTCCTTCTCTCTGGTAATAATTTGAAACAACCTGTGCTAAACCCTTCTTTTCTGTCCTCCACAGGAATTCAGCTCTCCTAGTTTGTGGTCCAGCATTTTGCCAAGTTGATGGTAGTCTTGGAAGATGCCAGTATATTTATCACATTACAAGTGTACAGTTCCTGTAGCAAGTAGGTGAGACAGAGCGGACATGCTTTAGGTGATTTGTCTTCTCAGTGACGTGGTTCCCCTGCCGTGAGGCCACAGTGTGAAGCCAAGGGTTTCATTGCAGTGGGAGAAAGACTGAAGTTGCTCTGTAGCTTCAATGTGTTGCTGCAGGGTGACAACACTGGTATAATCTTTGGAGGAATCAAATGTATTTGATTCCTGCTCAACCTTCTGAACTCATATTTTCCTGGGTTCAGAAGGTTGAGGAGGAATCAAAAGTAAAATACCTAGAATGTCTTTAGCTTCCTACAGCTGGGAATAGAGGGTTGAGGGGAATTTTATGCAATTAACTGAATTGCCTCTGAGATTAATAGAGTTTGAGGTTTTTTCTGTATGGTCCCTTGTGTTTGTTTTATCTTTCTTTTTAAAGTAAAATGTTTCATACGTGTTTTGTAATTAGACACTAATAGTGGATTATTATAAGGATTAGTGCAAGAGAGATTTTTGGTGAAAAAATGTGAAGAAATGTCGTTATAACATCAGGTAGATATAAGTGTTAGAAAATGTAAACTCTGCAATGCCATGTAATCTGCTTCTCTTGCTGAACAAAAAAAATGTGACTCTTGCACTATCTGTATGACAGATTTTTATTACTAAACAGAAATATAACTCAGCTGCTCCAATTTCAATTATATAAATTTACCTTCCAAGTATAGAATTTTCTCTTTTTACGAGCATAAGAGATAGTTAACATTATTTAATACAGTGTTTGTAGTTTAATATTTCTTATTCAGCTGCTGTAATTTTAGGTCCAATGTATAATTACTTTGTAATTACAGCATTATCTGAAGCAAAACCATGAAATATTGGTACATGAAACAAAAATGTTCATGTCTTAGAAACTGTGTGTCTAAAGTCATCCTTTTCCCTGAATATCTTGAAACTACTTGGCCTGTAGACATTTATGTAGCTGGATAATTCAGTGTTTCAGTTGATATTTTCAGTTTTTCCTCACTGTGGCTATCTCTGAACTCTCTGAAGACATCACTTTCCCTGAAATTTGTAGAGGTGTCAGTACCTTTTCCCCTCTCTCTGCCCTGTTTGGAACTGGCCTTGATTCAGGCTGGGACCTCTGGTTAGACATTGGACAAAATGTGCAGCCTCCTTGCTGCAGAGAAACAAACTTAGGCTGTCCTTAGGAAGAACACACTGGGAACTTTGGTTGGCCCTTCCCAGATTCATTTGTCATGGAGACATTCATGAAACTGAAGGGTACGATATTCATACTTGAAACAAATAAGTTTTTGCATACGTGACATCCTACTGTAAATCCTGCAGGCAATAGCTCAAGTGAGGTATTTTAGGATGTGAGAAGGAGTCTCCATCTGTTTGGTTTCAGTCTTGCATATTGTTACTTTATGGAAAGAAAAAACCCAAGCCAAAATTTTCTAAGCTTTGGGTTTCAGGATAAACCAGAATTTTCTGTATGGAAAGTCACACGCCTTCCGTCAACTGAATGGTGAAGGGGTTTTGTTTTGTATTGAGGTGATTTGTTTGGGGTTTTTTTGCAAAATTACTGAGGGTTTTTCCTGTCTTTTACAGGTTACCACTCTGATCTAGTTCATACATTCATACCTCATTTCTCACTCTTTCACATGAGATCCATGTGCCTCCCAGGTCAATACCTATGCTTCTGGCTTTTGCTTTCACTCTCTCCACTGAAACTTAGTAACTGAATTTGTAGGTTCACGGTGTGAACCTGTGTGAGTGTATTGTCTCAGCAATGGCATTAGTTTTCTGTAAGTACATGTTTTAGTAGAATTTAAAAACCACGGAAAGTTTCTTACTGCACAAGTCTCTGCGAAATATTTCATGTGTTTGCTTAGGCACAGGTGGGCCCTTTCTTCCCTGGGTTTAACATGATTTTGCTAAATGGGAACCTACAAAAGCAACTACTTTTGTATTCCTGACAATATAGGTTAGGTAATTGCCCATACTTCTTTTGCTGCCCTCAGCAGACTTGATGCAGCCAAAATACCATTACCATTGTGTGGTAATTCTATAAATATTTAAAGGTGAGTTTTGTGATAGCAGGTTTAAAAAAAATAAAAATTCCATTTTGTATAGTATTCTCACTCACATCCCAAAAAATCCTATCTCTGCCAAAATGAGAATATTTAATGTTTTATTTTAATCATCTAAGCAGGATTTACTTGCGTATTTTTCTTCCCATGTTTTTAGCATCATGACAGATCTCCTAATTTTAGAAGTATTTCTCAAAATAGTTAGGATGCAAAACCTGAATATAACTGAGAAGCTTGTAAGAAAAAAAGGCAAAGGAGGTTTACTCAGCCCAGTGCCATTTTTACACCTCTGACTTCAGTGGTTAACTTTCCCTACACATACAGTTGCACATACCAGCACCATTTCAGTGGTTTTTACTGTAATAAGGTTCTGCCATTCTGACGGAACGTAAATTTTCTCTGTCAAAGTCCTTATGATAGTCATTTTCTGTGCCCTTCAACATGCTGGTTATGTGGTACAAAGTCACTTTGAAAAGCAGCTTATAATCACAATTCTTCAAAAAGGATCTAACTGAAGAAATACAACAGTACAGTGTTATTAGCTATAACAGCTGTGGGCAAAAGAAAAGGAAGAAACCAGTGGTAATGCTTGTATTTCAGTGTGCATGTGTGTGTCTTCATACGTATACATATGACATTTGAAATAATAATTTGTGTACCAAGTGTGTATCTGTGTAATGCTCTTGTGCTTGGTGCTCACAGCAAATACAAAATAAGTAGCCTTTATAAGATACTTTAGACAAAAGTGCAGTAGAAGTCCAGAAACTTTTGAAGTATCTTGCTTTTGTTTTCAATAAAAATGTATGGTTAGTAAGCAAGGATTATCTATGATATGTTATTTAGCGTAGGTTAATTTGTTAACCCACACTAATTGGTCTGGGTATCTGAGACTGAAACTACTTAACCCTTGCAGCCATCTCCGTTTCCAATTTACTCATGGGTTTTTTTGACTGCTTGCTGTTTGTATGAAGTGCCCTACATCCATGAGTCATGAAATAAGCAGCAGAGGCTGTAGTGAGAACTACAGTATAAGAATATATGCCTTCAAAGTGCATATATGTTAATTTTCTTCAGGGATATTTTTGACAAGCGTAGATTTGTTGAGACATTGAGTATTCACCTCACTGTTGCTTTTCTCCACACACAAAAATAAACCACAGACTTTTAAATATCCTGAGGAAAATTTCTTCAAAGACAGATCAAAGGTCTTTACTAGTATCTGAGGAAGCTGCCTCTCTTGTGAACTCATGTCTATGGAGAACTGGTTAAGACAATCAAGATCATTTTTCCATTGATTTGATCATTTGCAGCCTGCTCTGAGAGGAGAATGCCTTGTTTGGAGAAGGAGGAGGTGGGGGAATCCACAGGTGCTCCTAATTTTACCAAGAAAGTAATGAATAAAATAACTTTTTTAAATCAACTCTGTTGGTTTTTCCCCCACTATGCTCCGTGGGTTGCTCTGCTTCAAACAATTGTCTTAAACAGTGCATGTACAAGAGTTTTGTGTAAGAATGAGTCAATTTTTTTATTTTATCAATTTTATCTGCTTTTTTGACTATTGAGTTCAGTGAAATGTCCAGGTATGACTTCCACATCACAGAAATTTTACATCTTTGTTTGTTTGTTTCTTTGTTATTATTCCATTTTGTTTGTTTGTTTTGGGGTTTGGTTTTTTGCTTCTTGGTTTTGATTTGATTTGTCCAAAAATCTTTCTATCTCCTTTTGCATCAAAACAACACAGAACACATAGGAGCTAAGCTTTGAAAGTTTGTGTTCTTCTCCCTAAGCTGGAATTCCCCACCTTTAGACAGCACTCAGGAATATAAATTGATTCTTATTCTTTAAGGCCTGGGTTTTCTTTCTCATCTATTCCTTATGTTTGTTTGCTTCATGAGCGGCATCTTTTATCATTCAGACCAATTTTTTATAGGCTCTCTGATAGCAGAGAGCTCTCAACTCCTAGAGGCTGTTGAGAATAGTTTCTCCTTTGAAGCATTTTACTGGTTTTGTCATGCTGCCACAAAGCATCTGTGGGTGCTAGGTAGGACTTCAGGCTTGTATCTAGACCTAGGGTTTCCAAGTTGGTGGATTAGGGTTTTTTGTTAATTGTTGGTTTAAGACAAACATTTTTAATACCATCTTTGTAAATGACTGTGTTCTACTGCTACATAGAAAGTCGACAGTGATCTTTTGTTGGTTTATCTGATCAAAAATCAAATAATTTAATTTTCTTTTTTGTAGATGTTAGGGTTTTCTTTTAGCTGTGTATGGGGTTTTTCTTGTGTATCCTGAAGTTTTGATCTTCATTACATTCTGTGATTTGGTACTTTGGAACGTTGCCAAGGTTTTCTTTGTAGTCTGTAAGAGAAAACCAGTCTAATATTGTTACGTTTTCTCCTTGCTTGCTTTTCTCATTCATGACAATACCTCAGTATGTAACAGCAGGCTAACATCTTTTTGTCTGACTGGGATAATCCTTAGCTGTGGAAAAAATTGGCTCTGGCATTTTCCTCTTCCAGCTGCAGCTACAAAATAACAACGTGCATGGCTGTGGAAGATTCCTCAACTCATTCCCCATGCTCACATCCTCCATGTTTAATAGTCAAGAGGAAAATTTGGATAAATATCTGAAATACTTTTCCCAGGAGTTTAATGAAAGTATATCTCTCTCAGATGTCCAGTCCTCTCACTTTTCTATGCACATTACGCCTTTTTGTCTATGGAACATAGAGGGTTTATGTTTGGGAGTTTGGTGAGGGGAAGGGATGAATGGCAGGAGTTGCCTCCTCACCTCTGAGCCAGGAGTACTGACTGGCACTGCCCTGTATTCTGCTTATCCAGCTCCACATATGCTGCTACAGGACTCTTGTGATGCCTGTGGACAAATTGCAGGATTTTGGTAAGAGTACCCTGAGGTCACAAGGTGCTCCTAAGAAATCTTGAAGACATTAATTCTTAGGCTTTGGTGGAAGTGGAAATAAGTCCTGTGTTGGTCTTCTGAATCAAAATGCCTTTTTGTGACAGGAATGCGTATTTCTGCTTTTTTTTTGTTTTGTTTTGGAATGTTTTTCTTTTGTTTTCTTTGTCTTCTGTTATTCTTTCTTTTTGTTCCTACTAACCTCTAGTTCTACCTGTAGGTGTTATGGCAGCAGGAGATTTAAAATTATCTACTGCACGTTCACCTCCACACAAATAAACACACAGGAAATGTGAGCTTCCTTGTAGATTCTCAAGTCAGCTTTATAGTTAGTTTTTAGTTTTTAAAGATTTTTTTTCATTAAAATTGATTATTGCCTTAAATAAGTGAAAGTAAAATTACAGTGTGGCTTATATTTTTTAATATTGTTCATATTAGTTAGTGACTGTGCCTATGTGTGTCTGTCAGGAAAAAGTGAAAAGCACAGAATTTGAAAAATAACCGTACACAGTGAAATTAACTTTTGTATATTTTCACATTACATGTTTTACTAGCCATGACACTCCTTATTATTTATGATAATGCCTTACAGTATTCCCATAGGAATATGACCTGCTCTCGTGACACAACTTTGGAAAATGCAATGAGAACACACTGGAAACCTCAGCTTTCTAATGGGAAGTTTCTTGTTAGCAGTGAAGTTAAAATGCCTCCTCGCAGTAAAAAGGAAGTGGGACAGAGGTCAGTGAGCCAGGTAAATGTCCCTCCTCTCTATCACTAGCTGTGCTTTCTTCTTTTTCCACTATGTTGGAAGGTTGGTCTTGAGGCCATCACCTGTGTTTTGGCATAGGGCAGTTAGAGAAAACCCATGTCTTCCTTACATTGCTGCATATGGACCCCACAGTTTTGCCACGAGGTTCACACGTAAAGGCAAAAGTTGTTGATTTGTGGCTGCAGCTGTGACTTCATCCTGGTTTTGATGGTACTGTAGCAGAGTCCTTGGGAAGGGCAAGGCATGTGGCATTGTTAGGGTTTAGATTTGTTTCTTTTTTTTTTAATGTAGAATTTTTCCCCTGGGTTACCAGGAAACTAAATGTGGGTACTTATGGGTGCTCTGGCAAAACAAAAGAAGTAGCCAAGCTGCGAGGGAAGGATATGCGCGGGTATTGGGGACAGGGGGAATCACCGGGCTGAGTAGCAGGAGTTCGTCTCCGGCCGTCGGCAAGGACGGACAGCTGGCTGCTTTTGGTTTGCTGCGAGGGAGAGGAATCAGAGTCACCTCCGATTCCAGTTGAGGGAAACTCGGTATCATCCGCCCCGGTGCCCCGGGACCTTACAGCTCGTCTCTCCCTCCTGCCGGTCCTGCTCTGCTGCCACTGCTCCGTTTCGTCGGTACTGCTTCTTTTCCTTCTGCTGCGGACTTCTGACTTCGTCTCATCCACTGGCCAGAACCTCCCACTGTTCCAACCCTACTCTTCAGAAAAAGAACACTGAGATTGCCCTGGACTCTGAAGCAGAGCTGTTGAGGTTCCTGGTTTGTTTTTTTTGTTGTTGTTATTTTTGTGTTAATGCAGTAGTGGTTGTTGTTTGTTCTATTTTGTTATATATATATGCATACGTATTAGTAAAGGACTGCTGTTTCTGCCCTCAATATCTTTGCCTGAGAGCTCCCTTAATTGTCAAAATTGCGATAATTCGGAGGGAAGGGGGTTGGATCCATACATTCCAAGGGGGCCTTGCTTTTCCCCCATGAGACACCTGTCTTTCAAACCAAGACAGGCATGGAGCACATACTGTTGTTTGTTCCTCTCTTTGTTTTTCCTCTTGCTCAAATAAAATATGTCTCTGGCCAGCTGCTAGCCCAGTGGCTAGTGAGAGTGGAGGAAACAGATCTTCCAGATCTAAATGAGAGCATCTATGAATATTTTGCAAGAGTCTTATGTTCAGAGTGGTCCAAAGGAAACACCAAGGTATGGATGCCTTCTTCCCCATCCCCACCCCTCTAAAGGCCTCTCTGAAAAGCCCAGTTGAAACACCTTCTTAGCTTTTTGGAAGAATTGTACTTAGAATGAAAGTGGAGTCTTTGTGTTGCCCAGCTTAACTGCTTAGCACTAGTTTTCCTACATTTTGGGGCAGCTTTGTTACATGTGTGTTGCTGCTGGAGACGTGCAGAGAGCTCATCCACCTGCCCCTGATGACCAGTGACAGTGTGGAACTAGGCAGAAGCAAGGTGGAACCTGGGTGACACAGTAGGGACCCTTCTGCTGCCTATGTTCAGCCCTGCAATTATAATGAGAACTGGGGATGGAACTGCTCCCTGAGTTATTATAAGTGAGGTGATCTGACAGGAGAGCCCTGTTGAAATTGCTTTTTTGGTCTTGGTGGCAATTATATTACATTTTTACTGGTGTTTTTCTGGCAGCTGAGGACAAGTCTACAGTTTTTTAGGTGTGTTGAGGAGGGCATGAACACGTGACTCGAAATGTCACATTTACCGTGCAAGTCCTTCCTAACAAAGCAATGAGTCATATCCTGCAGGCACATATCCATAGCTTGCTGCTTAGCAAAACGTCACCAAAATTACTTTATCAGAAGCTAATACTTAGCCCCTGAGAGCACCATGCCTCTTCTGCGCATAAATAATACTAATTTGTTATACATTAAACCAGCATGTTAATGCCACTTCTGACAGTGCCTGTGTACCTCATCATCTGAATGTACAGACATCTCTCCTGTAGATATAGTGTATATACATATATGGAAAAGATACTGCCTGGTCAAACTTCTGACTTGTAAGTTTGTTCATGAACATTTGCTTAGTGTGAAAAAAAGAAGATCAATTCCAAAGTGTACACCCCTTCCCCCTTTTGGTTACTGGGTGGTTGTAAAGGAGTCATTTTAAAGCATAGCAGGTGTGTGTATGTTGTGATCATATGTTCCCATGCATTAATAGTATTTGTTTTTTTGCTAAGAGGATAATTTTTCTTACTGCTCTGTTCAAATCAGTTCTGTTTGAGTGAATAAGTATTTAAAAGTGTTAACAGTACAGTGGATTTACCTTGATTAAGGTAATACACAGCCTTGAATAGGTAGATATTCCTCTATATGCAAGCAGTTCTATTTGGGAAACAATCACAGATCCTAACACTTCTCCGACACCAAAATTTAAGTTAAATTTCCAGAGGTAAAATAAAGGTAAGGCTTATAAATGAAAGGCCTGAGAATCTGTCCTGTATCATTTAATACCAAATACCCAGTAAACATTGGAGTGCACATGGTGGGATTCTGCAAGCTTGCTTTGTGCTGATAGGCCCAATAACGTCTGTGGGGCTGCATGTGCAAGATTGGATTACAGGGTTAGGGACTATATATTGTGGCTCTTATTGCTCGTATAACTCTGAGTCCATGTATTTTCCTTTAAGTGTAGTTTGGACAGTTTCAAAATGGAGCATTTTAAAGGTCTCTTGTTAACAAAAGCATAATTATTAATTAAAGAAACAAATGTAGAAATAGTAAGATGTTTACTTTAAGGTTTGGTCATTTTCTTGTCATAAAGCCTGAAAAAAAGAAGAAAATGAGAAAAAACCAAAACAAACTAACACCCCCCAACCCCCCGAACCACAAAAAAAACCCACCAAAGAACCACCACTACCACAAAAAAAGAAACCTTTAACAACCACCAAACCATAGAATTCATTGGGACAAGAGAGGGGAAGGTATATTCATAACTAAGAAGTAAAACTGACTATCTGGTTTGGTTTATAGGGCTAGAATTGAAGGAAAAAATAGGGAAGAAATGCATATGTATGATAAATATGGCATAGATTGTGGCTTTTAACACCAACCTTAATAACGTCAGGAATACTGTTCATCATCATTTTCTGTTTTTGCATGAGCTTAAGACAAATTATGTAGGTTTGTCCTCAGAGCTTTTACATAGTGGAATTATTTAGGTCATAGTTTCAGCTTTGTGCAGATCAGAGCTGCTGAAGCATACCCATCTCTTTGACATTGGTGATTTGTTTAAAATGTACACGGTGACAGGCAAAGGCTTCAACAGTAAATACTAGTGCATTTTGTTTCAGAAATAGAATTAAATTGGAATGAGTTGCTCTCCTATGAGTTAAGTAAAATCCAGTCTTTTTGGGATAAAATGAAAAGTAGCCATTTGCAAATGTACGTTCTAGATTTAGTTTTGCTTTATTTGGACATGATGTATACAGCTTCTAAATGTCCTGCTAGGTCCTAGACACTAAATGCCACTGACAAAATTGACAAGATTGATTATTTAGAAACCTGGTCATCTTTACCTTACTGCATCTGCATTATGCCTTTCAAAATTAAGTTGTTGCTATGGAGATATTGCAATGCACTGCATTTTGTTGGAATCTGAACAATGAAGAAGCCTTATAGCAAATTCTTATTCTTGTAGTGTTCTTCAGATGTCTGTTAAGCCAGTGCTATCCCAACTGATACCTTTTATGTTCTGTGATCAACAGTCAGAGATGTGGGGCTTTAAGAATCTAGACCAAATACAATTCAGTTTAGCAAGCAGAACTTGATCCTAAAAGATTGCTATTGTTCAGGGCCTAAAATAGTAAAAATATGTATGTAAATAGTATAAATATATAGTAAAAATATAGTATGTAAAAATAGTTTGGAGGCTTAGTTACAACTACAGTAATAAATGTAGTGAGCAAGAAGAAAATATTAAGACCAGTATCCCATGAAGCTATACAGGCCACCTGTGCAAGGCGTAACCCTGTGGAGATTTGAGACTGGCTTCCCGAAGGGCCTGTACGATACTTGTAAGGCACAGGTTTGTCAAATGTGCACCTGCATGGTTAGGCATGGACCCTGGTCATCTGCTCCCCGGCCTGGCATGTCCAGCAAAGGCAGCGTTTGGCCACTGTCCAGCTGCTGGAGTAGTGGTGTTTGCCAGTGCTGCTCCGAGGGGTCCGCGTCTCCCTGCTGTGCTCCCCACCCTGGCTGCCTCCAGGTTTGCTGCTGTGCCCACAGAGCTCCTCTGCACCTGCTCACCTTGGCACTGGGGACAGCAGGGTGGCCTGGGAGGATGAAGGGGGAAGAAGGGAGGGAGGAAAGAAGCTTTTGACAAAACACGTATGACAGTTTTGGAGAAGTGGCCATGTCATCAAAGTTGGAGTGTCATCTTTGGCTTGGGGGAAGTTGCGCATACACAGTGAATTGGACAGAGCATCTGGAAGGCTATGAGTAACTGTGCCCTATTGTGGGACACAAATAAGGCTCACATGTATTTACATATATAAAATTACCTGCCTCTAAAACTATCTAGGCGTACATGTATACAAACTCTCTCCACTGTGAGGAAGAATTGTAAGGGCTGAGACCATGATGCCTTGTAAAAAAAGGATGACTCTGTGTCCAGAATCACGTCTTTTAATGTAAATGCTTGTGCAGGGAGGTTTTCACACTATCTTTGTATGTGTACCCAGCCTATCTGGCTGTAGGCAGTGAAGAGGGATGGAGTTGGTGTTCACAGGGCACTTCTACAATTCCCAAAGTGGATTCCCAGTTGGGAGAAGCCCTGATTTCTCCATGAGGTGAGCAGCAGATTAATTGGTTAAGTATTTAAACACTGAAGTATGAAAGCTTCTTTCCTTCCCAGTTGTGCACTCTTCCTTCTCAAAGGAATCAAGTGTTACTTCTCAGAAATCTTCAGCTTCTTGTTCAGTGCAACATACCAGAGTTTGCTTTGCTTAAGAATTAAGTGTCAGAATTGTAGCAGGAAAATTGTGAAAAAAGATGGCTTATCAACCTATTTAATTAGGTACTTCTGTCTCTATCAAAAAAGTCCTGAGGCAGTTATTAGTAATTGATAACTTAGCAAAGAGGGTTTGTGGGAGATCTCTTGTCATTGTTCTGGGAGTACTTCAACTTAGTCTCTAGCAGTGCTCAGAAACCACAGAGCTTTAACACAGCAGGTAAGCTAAACCAGAACGCATCATTATGCCTTTGTGCAAACATATTTTGGGTCTGGGATGCTGTTGATTGCCTATCCTCATAAAATATAAAGTAGCACTAGACTACCTATGCTCTTATCTCCTGGGACAAGCAGATCATGACTGCTCAAATAGGAAAGACAATGTCTAAGAGACATGTGATTTAGGACTCGGGTATCCTGAGCAATGTACATGAAGTAAATGGAAATAGTTATTTGCTCATAGCATGATGATGTGGCACACTAAGTAGATCAGTTTGCCACAGAATTGAAACAAAGTGAAGTATGTTGATGTTCAGCATGTAGCTAAACCCCTGAGGTGAGTGCCACAGGATACAACTGGGGCCAGAGGTGTCAGTGCTTTCCGTGAGGAGATTCAGAGAGTAACAGTTTAGTTGTGGTAGTTCAGAAGGATGTTCTGAAGCCAGCTTGAATCTTAAAGTGACAGCTGAGGGCATGCTAGGAGAAGGATCAGTCCCACTGCTATCTTTTTGCAAACATCTGCTTTTGGCCACTGTCAGAAAGGTTTTTGAACTAGATTAGCCTCTGGCTATCGTGATGTATTTTTCCTGTAGCACAGGTGAGACTCTAGACTATTAGTTCTCCAGTACCTTTTAAAGCTAGGTAGTGAAATACATTTTGTAGCAATCCACTAATTTTTTGCTGTAGAGAGTCAGGCTAACTTTGCCCATGGAATATTTTATACATTAGAAGTTAACTGCTGTCACGAGTCGTTATTTCCATTGAGAAGAGTGATTCATCTTTCCATGAGTAGTCAACAGACCTCTCAGGGGGAATGAAATTTTAGGTCATGTCATCATTCTGTAGGAGAAAATATGTATGCAAACAGGACATTGTGTTTGGATACACGTGTTTTGTTCTGAACTGGGTTGTCTAAGAACTTTTGTCTCAAGTGTTTTGAGCAAATTTAGTTTTTGTTTGTCCATGATTAGCTTCAGAATGGTAGTTGTGGAGGAGAAAGCTTGCTCTTATGGACGGTATAGCCTCTCAAATGTGCCTCAGTCCTGATTAGGACAACCAGCTTTTAGCTGCTATAATGACTAATGGGGATGGTTTTCCAATCAATGTTTTACTTGGTGTACATTTCTGTTGTATACCTTTCATCTGTCTGGTGGAAATTTGCCTTACTTTTCTTTAATTTCTCATCCAAATGGTCTTTTAGAGATGTTACTTACATTGGAAAAGCATCTTGGGCAAGAACTAAGCATACCAGATATGCCTTCTGCACTACTGTAACTGTGAAAATTTGGAAAGAATAACCATCTGGAGAACACAATTTCAGGATCTATAATAAATCCAGCATATCACATTCATTCATGTCCCTGTGTTGAAATTTTTGTTTTTATTTTTTGCTTCAGCTGTCTTTTTAATACTCAATATACAAACTTTGTAGAGAAGTTGGATGGAATTTGGTAAAATCTGAAGTTCAAATGTCACTGTTTTACAAAGAGAATAAATATGCTACTGAACAGCATCTGTATTAAGTTAGGGTAACAGTGTACATATTTTTAAGTATTGTATTTCTTGTGAAGAGATGTTTATGAAGGTTAAATCAAAGGGCAGCTTTTTTGAGAGGGCTTTGAAACTGTGCACCATTACAGGATACAGGACTTTGATCTATTTAGTTTGAAGAACTAAATTTTGGCACAGTATTTGTCCTAAACCCTAGTCTTTAGGAGCCAGGATATTGACATCCTTAAAATGATTTTCACAGCACAAGCCAAGTGCAGGAGAATCACTCTTCAAAGTGCAGGGTCCTAAGCTTTGTGCAACCTCAGAAGTGATGACAGTCAGAGGAACACCATGAGAATGTTATCAATCATTTTTTTCTTTTGGTGCTTTCTGCTGTGCACTATGATTGTTCAGGCAATGATTGTGGTAAGAGGCTTTTAAATTGATGTAAAGACCAAGTTGATTTGACATGTTTTTTAACCTAGTGTTTATTAGTTGAAATAATCTTGGGTGTTTTTTAGCATAGTTTATGTTTGAGTGGGAAATTGAATCATTGTCAGAAGTCTGTGTATATTTGAGCATGTTAAGCTGAAGTTACCAAATGGAACTGTGGGAGACTTTTGGCTTGTGTTTATGGAGTATAAACCAAAGCTCCTACCTTGCTGCCTCAAGAGCCACAAAAATGTTAATAGAAATCAGAGATACAAGAAAAAAAATTATTCGGTATAGCCTGTCTACTTGCCAGTACTAGCTTTGTCCTTGGCTTACTTTCCACTATTTTGTTCCATGTAGTTTAAGGTATTACAAGGAATGAGACTTCCTCTGCATTCCTGTGGAAATTACTTTGCAGTCCTCATAAGACTTTGTGATTTTTTTTCCCCTTATTTACATTTCCTGGTTCTTATATTTCCAGCCATCAGGGGTTGCTTTCCTGTTAGCTTTGGCAAAATGATTCAGGCTTCCTTCTTGCTCCTGTCTGCTTTTGTTTAACTGAATGAACCAGTGAACATTCACATGCCTCAAACTACAAGTCTTTTAGAATAGGTGATACCTTCTGAAGGCTGCTGTGAACATTTTAAATCAACCTGCATGTGTCAGGTAAAGCAGCTGGAGCTCTTGGAGTTTCTTTTATTGCATTTTCTTTTGTGTCTTTTAGGCTGGGTTTTCACACAAAGCCTTCCTAACTGGTTTCCCATCTTCTCTCTTGCACCCCTCTCGCCTTTAAGGTACTTGTGAACAAGCCTCACAATAGGCATATGGAATGGCCAATTATAGGCACTTTAAGCTAAACTAAGATGAAGTCAATGATTCATCAGTAAGCAAAAGCTAAAATTAATCATATAACCTGCCTGTAAGATTGGGCAGTTTTCCCCCATTTCATCAAAAATAATTTGTCCCTAAAGAATACGGTGCTTGTCTTTGGACTGTTAGGTACCCAAGACAAACTAATTTGAATTGTTGTATGAGTCTTCAGGAACATGTGAGCTTTTGCAATTGTTTCAAACCCCAAAATATTTCTGGTCTATTATAATTTAATTGGTTTCCTCTATTTTATCATTCAATTATGTATAATAAAATTAAATACATATTTACTCTAATCATTGTAACTGAATTCATCAGGAACTGTTGTGATAGGTCAAGGAACATTCAGTTGAATGTTATTTGCTTCATGAGCATTTATTCATTTAATTAATGAGCCAGGTGAAGTGGTTGGAAATTGCTTACTTTTTCATTCTTTGTGTTTTGCTTGGTTTGCTGAACTTACTTCTTGTGTGTTGACTTGCTTCTCAGCTTTTAGCTTGAGCTACTGTACTCAATAAGGTGCACAGTGGCAGCTTCTTCTTGAAAAGTTGCCATTTGGAAGGAAGCACAGAAGTTGTCCTCCACACCTGCATGCACACGTATAACATACGTTACATGTGGGTACGCCCTGCGTCAGGTGGGAACAGAAGCTGCCAAAAGCATACAGAGATTTTTGTAATACAGAATCAGTTTTGTGAAAGATTTGGTTTTAAATCTTTTTCTCCCCCCAAGTCGAGTTTGTAAATGCTTTCTTGGATCTGTTGTACATTCTGAAGTGTTTCACAGTCTGATAACAGATGAGCTAAGTTGCTTGCTGCCAAACCCTGCAAAGTGTGAGCAGTATGGAGCCTAGAGAAGAATGCTAGTCTTTTAAAACTATGCCAACCTTAATATTGTAACTAAATTATGGGTTTAAATCACAAAGTCATCACAGTATTCTCAGAAGAAGATGCAAACTAGGATCACTGTACATAAAAGGGGAAGATGAGTGCAACACCTGTAAACACAGTGAAAAAGGAAAGGAAGAAGCTGTGGATATCTCTCTTATCAGGATATTTGTGCTGCATGATCACAGTCTCACCAGTCTCATAGCTGAGCATTTTTAACACATACTCTGCACTCCTAGTTGCTGTTTCCTGAGAGCCTTTTCTGGTGCCTGTATTGGAGAGATTGTAGTGTGGTGTAGAGCTGTTCTTGTCTCCTCCACAGCTCTTACACAATGTATGGAAAAGCAACAAAGCAAAATTGGCTTTGGTGATGTGGTAAGTTTGTATCATCTTAAAGCTGCTCAAAGGGAAACCTTGGCCAGTGTAGTTCAGGAAGCTGATAGCAAGTAAATTTACACCAGAAGTGGAACTTAAAAATAAATAAACAGATTACTTACATACAAGTAAAGCTTGTATGCCAGATACCATTAAGCCTGCATCTTTGTCTCTCTATCTACCCTCCTACAGTCAGTCTAACATGGGTGCAGATTTTGGCTTGTTTAATGGAAATATGGGCATGATTGATACATATCAAATCAATTTTTGCTGCTGAGAGATTAATTCATGCACTGAGCTCATGCTAGTGATTGTGTGAATGTTGCTTCCTATATGAATTTAAAAGGTTTCAGGCAGTCTGCCTGACCTGAGACAGCTAGTTTTAAAACATCTGGAAGTTTTGTCATGGTATCAGGGATGGAAGTTTGTTGTGTAACCCTATAACTAAGTTCTGTGCAAATTCAGAGTACTCTTTGGTGCTTATACAATTTTAGTGCTGCTTTACTGGTGCTACTGAGCAAATGGGCAGTTTTATTTGCTGAGAGTCAGCCAAGTGGCTCTCTGTGGGAGAATGCTGATAAACCTGACTATTTTAAACCTGGATGTCTCTCTGCTGTTTTTCAAACACAGTATGTCTCTTTCTTCTGTATATATCATGTTGTCTTGTGTCTCCATCCCTGATTTGGCGTGGCTGCCACAAAGGTGGTAACATTTCTTAAGTTCTCATCCCTCTTCATGATCTTGCTCATTTTTGCTCACCTGGAAAGCTCAGTCTTTTACTTTGCTCTGTTAAACCCTTTGAGACTATTCAGTATGCTGAAAAGTCATTATTCTTCCAGTGTTCCTGCAAGGTTTCCATGTCTGTTTTGGTGAGGCAGTTAAGGAGTTAAAGGCTTGTGGAGTTTCAAAGAAATGCCAGACAGCTGCTGTAAAGTATTGCTACAAATCCTAGCTGACCTCATTCTTGTCAGACAACAGTGATAATATCCAAAAATGGGTGCAAGACAGGAAGTGTTTTAGGAAGGTATGTGTTTCATGCAAAGACATCAGAAATGTGCTTTCTCCCAGGGCCACTTACCATAAGATCCATATTAATTGAAATGAAAGAGTGAAACTCCAGGATATGTTTACAGAAACATCATTTCGGTCCAGAAAAAAACATTGCTTGTTGCTCTAATGTACAAATGGCAAAAGCAGTTGTGGTAACCACTGTATGTATTTAATGTATTGATATTGCTGGCTGTATGAACCTACTTTTAAACATATGGGGGCTTCACATAATTTTTGATAGTTTTGTTTACTGTTTTAAGGGTTATCTTTGACTTGAAAAAGTGGTAAAGGAGGAATACAAATCTACTTACACTTTCCTATTTACTTTATGCTCAAGGCTGGTTTGATATCAAATGTGCTTTTCACTAATTTAATCAACTGAGTTCTTTAGTAAGCAGAACAAAATCTCATTTTTCCCCTAATGCATTCTCTGACTTAGAATGTAAAAGAACTGGCTTTTAAATGATTTAACATTTTTCAATAGTCAATCTACCAAGTTATCTGCAAAAAACTGTCCAGTATGTGCAGACTCTTATTATTTTCATTGTACTGAAAAGTTCAGACATGAGAAAGCTTGTATTTTATTTATATTTTTCAAAAGTACCCACATAAAAGCATGCAAATAAATATAATTCCTACCAGTTCAGAGCTCTTCTGCTGATAGTTAGAGATATTTCCCCTAAATTTCCTTTTAGTTGTCTCCAGAATTGTGCCTCTTACAGTGTGAATCTGCAGTAAAAATCAAACATAGATGATTATTTTTAACAACCATAAGTAAATATTGCTTGAGAGGTTTTTTCTTTAGATTGCAGAGGTCCTTATTTCAACATTAGCTTGATAAATTTTTATAAAATAATTTATGAAGAGTTAGACTAGATGCAGTAAAGATTCTACCATTTAAAAATTTGCACATGAATAATATGGTCAACTGAAATTAAGTCTAGCAGATGCCTGTATGAATATTAAAATAAAACACTGCTAATTAGCCTCTGATCTTTGTTTCATTTAAAAACTTGTTTCTTCTGTACTTTTTTTCTGTATTCTTCTATAGTTTAAAAAAAAATTCATTTATGTTGGTAGAGAGTGAACAAATTCTAGCTGCTGGAACTCATGTTGTAATTTCCTCTTTGGAAATTTGCCTGTTTTCGAAGCTGGGTCACTGACCTTGAAGGGCCCTTTGAAAAGTGTAGCTCATGGCCAGGGATCATGGGGATGCTGAATGATATAATAGCAGAGGTTGGGCTTTTTTACAGAGGTGTGACCTCAGACCTCAGGTGAGATGCATGAGGAGATAAAGGCAGGCTAGCGGAGGGAAGACCTGTGTGCAACCAAACCCAGCCCTGCTACATGCTGAGGAGTAAAACAAGTATGATCTGTGTTCTTAGATGATCCAAGGATGTAACAGAAAAGAAAGGGAAGGAAAATGGGGTTTATTTAGATGCAGGAAGACATCTTTTTTGCTATTTGCTGGTATCAACTCATTTATATACACAGTTGTTTCAAACTGAATTGTATTTTAGATTTGTCTGCTGTTTCTGGAAGTTATTGCCAAGAGTGACAACCGCATAATACATTTCTAGCATTAAACCATCTATTACTGATGGGTGATGACGGAGTAGAGGGAGAAAACACCAGTTAGTCTGGATTAGCTCGTGCTCTGGATAACTCTTCCTTGAACCCTTAGATTTCTAAAGTTCTGCTAGGCTGTGTTGATTTCCCACTGCTTTTTGGATGTGATGAGTTGTCTTCATGTCAATGTCAGGTAATCTCAAGTATTCCCATGATCGTCTGCCTCAAACTTTTTCAGGTAATGTGCCTTTTGATCACTTTTCTACTGGCTATTTTAATAAGATAACAAATACCAGAAATGCTGCAATAAAAGGCTTCTTTTAACAAAAGAAGCATGTTTGAGTTTTAAAATTACAGATGCCCTGCGTTGTCACTTCCATTTTATTTATCTTTGCCTTTAAATGCTAGAGGCACAAAATTTTGGGTCTGTGGTGGTTTTCTTGTTTAAATTTTGAATTTTTGATAGTGAAGCAGGGAATTCATTCTCAAAGTCAAAAGGGAGAAAGTTTTTGTAGTTACCAAACAGTTACTGATTTAGACAGGAGATAAGAGGCAGATAAAGCCAGAATCTTGTTTTACTAATTGTTGGTTAAAACAAAACAAAAAAAGTGAGATGCAGTGTAAATATTCACCTTACAAAGTTATCTAGCAATGCGTGATATGAGAAATTATGTCAATCCATCAGTCTGTCTCCTTGGCTTTTCAAGGAGATCTACCACAAGGAAATTAATTAACATGTTTTCCTGTAACAGTGATGTAAAAAATATGTTATTTAAGGAGGGGTTTTTGTTTGTTTTCTATTTTTCTTCAAAGTATATTGGATTGGTTTTGACCCATAAATGTGAATTTTGATTCTGTTCAGGCCATAATTCCAGCCAGTTCTGGGACTGTCCGTTTTTCATCTCAGTGTATTCTGATCTTTCTCCTGCATCTTTAGACATCCAGCCAAAGCATTTACCTCCTCATCAAATGAATAGAAGAATTAGGCACTTGTCTTGGTATTCTGAAAGAAACTAAAACTGGCTGCTGTGATTGTCCTCATCAAAGGGTCTTCCATGGTACACACAGAACGTCAAGGAATATATTGTCTTATTACTTAGAAAGCTCTGTTTAAAAATCTGCAGATTTGTTGGTGTAAAGAGTAGGATTTCTGAACTGATTTGGTGAGGTTTTTTAAAAATAGAAGCAATTGAGATTTTTTTGTTAATTTAATGTTTTAACCTTCATGCTACTGAGCTTTTTAATTTGAATAATTGAGATAAGCCCTGGCATAGATGAGCTAAAGGTGTCGATTTTGTGAGTAGTTACCTGTGAAATGTAGAAATGCTCAAAATCACAACACCCTGTTCTCTCTTGCGTACTTGGAATGACACCTACATATGAATGAATAACTAAAAGGAAATATTGAAGTATTCATAGTATTCAAAGTCCTGATAGTGGCAAAGGTAGGTAGTGTTTCCAAAGAGCAAGGCTGTAGTTTAGGGTGGTTTGAAATGCCTTCCTTGAATGAATGGGATAAAATATCTAAATCACTCCACTGTTGTCACCTCTTTCCATGCTTACAGCCTGTTTATGTGCTTTTTGAGTGGTAGTTGTACCAAATCTCTTGACCATTTTCTTACGGAATTCTTACAATCACTCCAAGCCAACTATTTGCATTGCACCTGTGGCAGTTTGGTAGGAGTTGTGTATGCTCTGCTTTGAGTCTCTACCCTTCTTTCAGAGAGTACCATTTGACTCCTTTGAGCCTGTTTCTGCTCTGCTAAAGGGGGTAGTGATGCTGCCCTGGTTTGGTAAGGCATCCTTCTGATTGAGAGGTGAAAGACTAGATAGAGCCTTCTTTTAAGTGATCCCAGGAGAGCTTGAATACAAACTGCATGAAGGCCTGCAGTCTCTGAAGGAGATTTAAGGAAATCCTGCTGGGATTTGATTCTGTGTCTGAGTCATTTGAGCTTGTTTTTTGACCCATTAATAAACCCTTGTCACACTACTGCTATTGCCTTTTGTTACAGTCATTACATTCCTCTGGAGTCTCTGTAGCCGTTGTCTGCTTTGTTTCTTTGGTTTTGTTTTTCTTCACTAGAGATAGATTTTTAAGTTGGCAGAAGGCATAAAATTCAGTTCCCACCACCAGAAAACTGTGTGTTTGCAAGGGGTATATAATAACCATGCAAGCTCCACTGCATGTTCCCTTTGGGAAAGTGCAGCTTCCAGTCTCACTTCAGTAGGTGTGCAGCCTTAGTGGGCTGTGAGTGTTCTTCCTCCTTGCCATTCTGCAGCCCATACTGTCAAAGGAAGCAGTGCCACAGAGGAAGGTATAGGAAAAGCCTCAAAGGACCCAGATATGTGCTGTGATACATTCAACACAGCAGAAAGCTCTTCTCACCCTTTTGTGCGTGTGTGGAGGCACACATAGGCTCTCCCCATGGGACAGATACCTAATGTATTTGAAAAAGTCCCTGTGAGCTCTGGCTTTCTGCTGAGTGTGTGTGGGCCACTTAGAACAGACGGCTTGCTCAGAGGGGACAAAGGTCAGTTTAAATTTTTTAGGTGTACTATGTAATGAAACCTATTGGCAGATTTGGAAGATACCCATGAAATCTTTGTCAAGGAGGAGGCCTTTTGTTTCCAAGAGAAGGTTTTGGATGCAGAGTGGGAAGGGGAGTATTTGCTAGATATGTCTGAAATATGTTTGTTTTGAAAGCCACTATTGAATTAGGTGTAAACTGTGAGCCTGGTTTATATTCCTCAGGGCAGAGAAAGATGGAATCTGTTGTTTATCTGAGTGCAGGTTTTCCCCTGGGTGCCTACATACACTACAGAATGTTCATTAAGCTGTTGGCATTCTATCTCTAAATATTTTCTTTGATTTCAGGCCTTAAATTAAAAAGACAAGCCAGATATCCCCACATCTCCCAGTTTCACAGTTGTGAAACTGTCCTTAACACTTTTGCTGAATGAAGCACAAACACCTACTGTTTTCTGGCAAACCCTGTTTATCAACATAGACACTCTTCTGAGAGTTGGTCCACTGTGTCCACATAGTCTTTACCTGACGTTCAGAAATACTGATGACAAAGGAAATAGTTGTAAGGCAGATTACTGCCTATTTCAGATTTGGGGTTATCTGTGTTTTCCAGCACATGACATTGAACAACTACCAGGGAAAAAAGAATGTTTTGCTTCTCTGAAGTTACTGTTGGTTTTAAAGCAAGAAGCCAGGAAAGGGACATGCCATTTTTGCATAAGTTTAGAAAACCTTCAAAACATCTTTTTTAAAATTTTCGTTAAGAGATACAGGACTAGTGTCATGGCATGATGGAGAAGCTTTCCAAACTGGTTTGAGAAGATAAATGCATTTTCTTTGTTATTTTGCATTCCACTAATATTGTGATCATTGTGCTACCATTTTGCTATATAGTTGTTTATATTTTGTATGCTACTTTTAATATTGTGATAAGGATGCCATTAAAAATGAGTAGGAACAAAATGGTTAGCTGGTTTTTAATTAAGGTGAAACATTTGGGCTATTTCAGCTCAGCTGTTGTAGAGGGTCAAAGACAAAGGAGATTTCAATTTCCAGAGCTTTGCTTTAAGATGGAAAGTAGATATGCAACCCTGTGGTTCAAAATCATGAAGGTAAGAAATTAATTTGGCAGTTCACAGAATTGTTGCTAAGATAAAATGAGAGGAAAATGAGGGAAAAGGGAGTGTTTAATGGGAAGAAAGTATCAAGAAAAGAGACAGTCTTCTTAGGAAAACTTAGAAACAGATGAAGCCATGAGAAACTGAACAAAATACCACCATAAAAAGTGAGTTTGCCATACATTTATCTCGGAACACTTTTCTGCTTCCAAGATCGGTTCGTGCCAGAGTTAGAGAGAGACTTCCAGCTTCTTTCTTATTGAGGTTATTATTTCTTATCTTTTTGT
>WAAE01022398.1:0-12759 GCA_013400495.1 Nicator chloris
TTAAAAATTAAATAGTGAACAAATTAAATAGTGAAACATCCATTATTGCAGACATCTTTTCAGTTTAGAAGAAAATAATGTTCCTGACTATAGAAAACATTTTTCTGCAATACTGAAATTTTCCTGCAAATATGTTTGTACAGAAAATAAATTGCTGATAAAATGTATATCTCTGACTAGAGAAATGATTCCTATGACTGGGCAAAAGGAAACAGAATTCTGAGGATTTAAAACCTGGATTCATGTCTGGGACACAAATGTGGTTTACATTTATAACTTTCAGAATCAACAGGGTAAAAAAATTACTCATACTGAACTTCTTTAATTTACAGGATTTTGTATTTCACTCAGTTTCACTGGTCTCAACAGAAATGAGCTATTTTACCCATTTAAACCCATGTGCTAAGCAAACACTGCTTATATAGCACCAAAGCAGGCCGAGACAAAGGTAACTGGTTTTTTTCTGCACACCCCCTCCATATCAGCTCGCGCAAACCAGACCAGCAATGGGTACCTTGCTTCAGCACAGAGCTGGCCAGGCCACTCTGCCTTGCTGGGATACACACTGCCAGCCTAAGCTAATGAACCTTGCTGGAAGTTAATTGCTTTAACAGTGTGCTCTGGGATGTCTATAGACCCTGCCCTGTTTAACAAACTTACCATCTAACTGTGCCCAACATAATGGATTTTAACATAACTCAAGTATGTTCTCACAGCCATGGTAACACCTTTGAACTACAGCAAGGCAAGGCCCTGGTGCTGCAGAGGTTCTCTCTCTCTGAGAACATGAGAGTTGGCAACGAGGCCAGCTACTCAAGTTACCTAGAAAATTAGAGCAGGTCAGAATTGTTGTTTTAACAACTATGATCAAAGCAGTGTTGAGTGAAAGGAGGGAATCTGAAGCTGATTTACAGATAACAAGGACAGAAGCACCACACCAATCTTTCTGTGCAGCACTGTTCACAGAAATTTGAGTCACACAGAACAAAGAACACTTGAGTCCCAGGTACAGTCTGTCATGTACCATTTTTAAAATTTGCTATTGTTTCTTCATCAACAAAGTTGAAAATGTTTCAATAAAGCTGAGATATACAGACTTCAGCATCTCATAATATAATATGTAGTATTAAAATCAAAACAGAAAATACTGCAACACATTGGAATGTTTTCCACAAACACATTGAAGAAATCAGGCCAAAACAACATTTTGGATGGATTTTTTTTCCACTAGAAACCATTTCAGCAACTCCAGTTATTACAGTTGCTCTAGGTTTATGTTACCGCAAGAAGCAACATTATCTCTTAAAAAAATTGGGTTGTTTTTCAGCAAGGATAGGGGAGTACAAAGTGCTTGACAGTGCACAGTGTGCTGAAGAAACTCTGAGTTCTTCCTTTTCTCTGCAAAAGGACAACTGACCTGTTATCTATTGTTAGTTCCTGTTGAGAGGCTTGATAAAAATAAGAAAGCAATTTATTATTACGTAAACTCTCTTAGCACAGTTCTTCAGAAAGACCAAACAATACAAATTAGAATTCAGTTTTAGAAGCCTCTTATAAAACAGAATTTTTGAGCAGGTTTTTGGTGCTAAAACAATATTCAGGCCTTAAATAAGCAGTTATTTAACATACACAATGGCACCTCCAGGGGCTTTAAAAAAATAGGTCCTTGTTGACAGGGCAAAAAACTTTTACTCTTCACCTTTTTTATGGAGTCCTATGATCTGAGTCCAGGCCTTCAGCTTTCCTTTACCTGCATAATCCTAAACAATGAGATCTTTAATGAAAAGGATGAACATTTCAGCTTCCTTTATTCACTATTCAGAACAAAGATTTTGAAAACCATACTTTCAAAGGACCCATGTGAATTACAGGGAAAGATTTTCTCAGAATGATGAGCCGTGAGAACTTTGTGACTTGGGCAAAATGACAGTGTTAGTGCTAGTAATATCAGCCAACATTATTTATAGTAATGCCTTCTGCCCAAGAGTGAAGCACACCTAGAATGTAGCTTTGTGGAAAATCAGTATTGTATTCTGAAGCTGCAAAATACTGGGCACAAGGGGGTTCAAATACACCACCAGTATTTTTAAGTATTATAGGAACACAGTAATGGCAGATACCAGAATCCTTCAATAGTTTATACACATGTATACAAATGAAATTCATTCTTTTCTGAAATATAATATTCCATAAATAAATAGGATGGAGCATAGAGTGTCAGTAGTAGCATTACTCAATATTTTAAAGGATTCAACAAGACTTGAGAAACTCACTGATCACTAGGTGGGCACAGGAACATGTATAAGAAATTAGACACACTGAATTATGCCTTCTTATAATGCATTTTTTAACAATTCAGAGTCCCTGAAATTGTGCAAGCAGGGCTGAGTTTGTCATAGACAGTGAAAATCTAAGAAACAAATTCTGTACAAAAATATTGAGACTGCAAAAGCTTAACCTGTCAAGTTTTTGCCACAAAAAACCCCAAACATTTTGGTTTCATCAGTACAGACAGGGAGCCCAGATGCAGAAAGAAAATGTACAATAATATACAAAATGTTGCAATAAAAATTAAATACAAAACTACTGAAATCCTTAGCAATCCATGGATTTACAGCAGACTGGTCACATCAGTGTGATCAAGTTCTGAGGAACCATAGAAGAGTCTTATTTAACTTCCTCTGTAAATTTTCAGAGATAATTCTTTCTGAAAGCATTTACTACAAATATCCCCCCATGATGTGAAGAGGAAAGGGCTGTAAACCCCTCACATTTGCTTTTCTGTAAAATATTAGTTGGATATCACAAAATGTTAATTCTTTTCATAGAGATAATAATGGACTTGCCATGAAGAGTGTCCACAGGTTTTCTTTTGCCTTTGAAGCACCACCACCACCCCCTTACAAATTTGTGAATGCTGACTGACTCTGCTCCTTTGCTTGTGGTAATTCAAGAAATTAACCTCTTTTCATAAAAACAGGCATGTTAGATCATTTTGTCTTGTATATACAATTTGTTCTTTTGTTCTTATCACCTTTGACCTTAAATAAGTAAATGAAGTTCCACTTATTACTCATAGTTGAAAGGGCCTACAAATTTTGTTTTTCAGCATTTTAAATGCCTGAGCTGTTTAATTTTCATATAACAGCCCAAAGTTGCACAACTTTGAAAGAGAGAAAAAAAGGCTGGATCCCCCACTGAACTTTGTTTCTATTTTATATCAAGGATCTGGGACAAGGATAACTCTAAATTTATGCCACCACTCTTTGAGATCACAGTTCAGCCTTGCCACAAGTCTTGGCTGAGCATTCCCACTATGCACTGTTCACCCACATATTTAATTTATGATTGATTTCTTCAATAGGTCGACTTTATAGTTCTAGCACCTCAAAAGGTTTGTGATTCTTGCACAGAACTGCTGTACAAATAATCATTCATTTATGATATGGCCCTCTTACAGGAGAAGCTGACAGTGCATATCTCTTGTGGTGCCACCTGGCCATGTAAAAGTTCTTGTCCAGCTGTCCATCACAAGGACAGTGAGTGGTACAGAACAGTGCTTTCACTTAATGGAAGGCATAAAAACATTATAAAAATGAGATTTGGTTTCTCAGAAAAGGCAGATTTTTGTCAAACATCATTTTATGCTTTAGCTTTGCCAAACTTTCCAGAGAAAAAACAAGCTGCTTGCCCAGCCTTCACCAGCCATACCACCTTCTATTGCATATGCCACTGGGATCGACTGTGTGTTGTTAATGCACAGACATTATCAAGGGTCTTTATTGTGGAAACATTTAACTCACGGAGATTGCAAAACTCTTGGTTCAAGATTGTAAACTCCAGGACTTGCTGAAACCACCAGAGCAGCAAAGTGCAATTGCTGAGTTAAGTCACTACCATTACAGAAACAGAACATTGCTGTGGGGTTTGAGAGTGTTAGAAGGTGGTGTTTTACTGCACTGCTCAATTTACAAACCTTTCTGTATACAGGCTATTCTGCAGTAAGGCTTTACAGATTTGGCAATGAAAGAGAGGAAGTATTTTTTTGTTATTGTTGGAATAACAGATTAAGCTGTAGGATAACATTTTACTTACAAATCAACCCTTTATTTCTGCATGCACTTAACAAACCCATACTAAAAGCCCATTCAGAAGAAACAGAATGCCTAAAACAAAAGCAGATGGATAGAAATAAATACAGAATATTTATTCTCTTAGTGAAACGAATAAAATCCTAAAACAACAACCTGAATAGCATTCTTTTTTTCCCACTGGCATCACTAAAGATTACACTTTAAAATTTATAAAACTGGTATTGTAAAGTGAGAATTCATCTTTTCATTTTCTTTGTTTGCATTTTTTTTACATGGATAGTGGGAGTGGGGAACACCTCATTTTGAAATTGGGGGGATTACCATGAGGAAATAAACACAATTTTCTATGGTTCTTCTTACCAGAATCCGTTGACGTGTATAAGCTACAAAAATAATTTTGCAAATAATTCTGCACTGATAAAAATATTTTTGAAAGTTCAGACCACAAAACAATGCAAACAAGAAAAATCACAACCAGCCTGCTAGCAAAAGATTTCAAATTATGTTTTTGCCCAGGAATCACACTCTTCTTGTTAGAAAAGGATATGTAGTATTGTCTTACAAACAAAAAGAAATTAAATTTGGCTTATGAAAAAAGCAATATCTTTATATCATTTTATAAGAATATTGTGAGGTACTGTAGGGTTTAAAATATAGCCATGAGTGTACAGTCTAAAAGAAAACAGTATTGTTTCCTTCCATGTAGAGAGGCCAAACTGACAAGGGCAATATTGCAGTATTGAGAGGAGAGCAGTGTTAACTCTGCGTGCACGCTGTGCACCGGAGCCCCCAGGTCTTTCTGAATGACCTGGTCTGGTTCTTACACTGGGAGGAAAACTGTGAAATTGCAGGAATGTAAAATCATTACCCTGCGGACAATCTGTCTGGTTCAGGGCAAGGACTTGAACTTGTCTTCTAATTTGAACTGTGTGACCTATCCAACAGGCCACCAAGAGGATGACTTTTTTCTAAGGGAAATGCGTACAGATATATGTATGTGTATAATATATATACATATATATATATATATATATGCACACAATATATGCATGCACACACATATGTATGTTTATGCACATATATGAGATTCATCCTGATGGGGAGTTTTTATATTTTATGTCCTTAAAAGCCTCAGCTGAAGGTAACAGAATTTCTCACATTACTCCAAGATGAGATAGGTTGGCAACTCACATGCAGATTGTGAGGGAAGCCCGAGGCTAGTTAAAACCCCAGGTCAGACCCATGCATTAGCACCTTTATTTCATGGAGTATTTGCCATGTCTCTACCTCCTCCCTGCAACGCCCACTCTAATTCTTGGCTTGGTAGAGTTGCTGTGATCCTTGTCATAAAATTCAGAAACAATGTGAATTTGCAAAGTACTGTCTATGGTGCCATATTTACAGCCTGGTTCTGAAAAGTCTCACTGCAAAACTAACAAACCTTAAATCACAGAGGAATTCCTTGATAATTATTGATAGTGACTAATCTCTAACAGTTTCAGGTCCAGGGCACACTAGCATGCAGGCAGTCAAAGGTTTTGTTCTCAGTGTATCCCATCAGATCAACCCAAACAAAGTCACAGGGGCGGTGTCTGTGCCCAAGAATAAAAGTGTATCATGTACCCTGCCTTGGCACAGTTGAAATGCTAAATGGGAATGGTGCTTACTCACAGTAACTCCCCACATATGCTGAGGAGATCTGGTGAACCCTCCTCTCACCCATCCACGGTGTGTAGGACAGGCTCTCCCTGGATCTCTACCTTGCCTTGACAAAGTGGATAAAGAGGTCCAGATCAGCAGCACAGGGAAGAACCAGGTGTGGGTCAGCATGCAGAGCGACAACCAGGCAGCATCTGAACCAGCAGATTACAGCAACAAATATCTTTCCTCTTACTTCAGGCCTGTTCAGCTCATCATTTTAGAGGTAACGGCTATCTCAAATGAGCTTTGATCATCCATAATGGATTCTTTCCGACTGGTTGTCAACCTGAAAATTAAAATGGCTGGTTGAGAAAGCACAACAATGTGCTGCAGCAAGGGGAGATTTATCATTTGTTCTGACTAATGAAGACATCATCACCAGTGTAAATAAACCAGTCCAGATATCATTAGCCACTGATATTTTCCTTAAAAAGCAAAGTGCCTTTGTCCACAAAAGCAAAAGACAGCATACAAATGTCAGTGTATTTGTTCTCCTAATGGTAAAACAAATTATTTTCTTTCCTTTTCAGCAACACACTGGACATAGATGAAATCAACAAACTGTGCGCATTTTTAATAAGATAAACAAAGATGTAAAAAGAGTAGATAAAACAGAGATGCATTCATGAATGCTAAGTTATTCCAATATTTAAATTAATTATATGCTTAAAGAGTGATTGCCTCTTTTTATCTTCTTCTAACTTACAAGCCAGAAAAGAGATCAAGAAACACAAATGGGCATTTATTAATCCTATTTTTCCCTCTGCAATTAAACTTTAATCTGTTTCAAAGGACATTTGGGTTCTATCCCATGCAGTTGCCACTTGAAGCAGCAATTAAAGATAAAAGATATGAACATTACCTGAAGCAGCATTTTGGGGGAAATTTGGTCTGTGGAAGAAATACGCTTTGCAGCAAAAGAAGCAAAGGTTTTTATGCAGTGGGTTATACACAAAATTAGTTCTAATTGATGTTTCTACAAACAGACAACTGGCTTTCCTTTTTGAAAAGCAACATCTGTGAAGTTTTATTTAAATATTTTAATCTGAGTAGTCCTTAGAAAAATCAAGATCCAAAATCCTTTAATGTCATTAGCCCTCAGCTGGGATTCATCATAAATAACCCTCTATAACTTAAAAGCTGATGTAAAACTTGTATAATCAAAACCAAGACTTCAATCACAAGTAGCAGGTTTTTAAATCCAAATGTTTATTAAAGGATCTGAACCCTTTCTTCCCACAATGAGGAAGAGTACCATCAATGAAAAGCAGCAGAGTTTCCCCCTCCCTGCAGACAAAGCACCTGCTGTCAGTGGCTGCACACATCAGTCTTCACCTTGGGCTGGGCAGCAAGATCTGTCTGCCTTCCCCTGCAGCTGAAATGCAATCCAGAAAGGAGGGATCTGTAATCGTGCTACTGTGAAACATTAATATCTGCCAGGCCACGAGAAGCTGTGGCTGCCTCAGACATCAAATTAGATCAATTGGCCATCTGGGGTGAACACATGGAAGAACACACAGAGAGCACTGAGCAGCAATTAGTCTTCTGAGGGTTTCAAGAAGGAGACTAATCAGTAACACAGAGATCTCATCTATAACAGTACTATAATTTGAAGAACTTTTACCTTTAATGAGATTTAAAAGCCCTAAACAAATAGGAATACCAACCTAATGAGTCAGCTATCCGTCTGAGGCAGCAGATACAGGGAATAAAGCCTCAAACCTTGACCAACAGCCCTCAGCCAAGGGTGCTGGGAGCCTTTGTTGCAGGCACTCCGCAATAAGGGAAGGTCAAGCACACTTCTAGCTGGTGCTGTTGAGAAGATTTAATAAGGGTTGGGCTCAGATCACAGCACAAAAAGTCAGCAGTTTGGACAGAAGAAGGGGTCCTTCTCTGAGTTCAAACAAGCCTAAATGTTCTTGGGAGTGGCAGTGAGGTGCCACAGGGCATATTGCCCAGCAGATGTTGGAGCAGGTGTCCCTGCCAGGACAGAGGATGCAACAAGGGTGCTTTGCCCTCCAGGCTGCAGTAACTGGCCATGCTTTCAAGTGAGGTTTGGGCCAAGTGGCCCTGACCTATGCAAGGCCACCTCGAGGCAGCAGTGGCAGCAGCAGGTGACCCCCTGCTGCAGGGGACAGCAGCACCACCTGCCAACCTGACCTGCTGGCTGCAGAAGTTTGCTGCGTGCTGGGGACTCGGATCTGGGTGTTGGGGGGGACTGCCAAAGCTTGCCTGACCCCCTGACTACTACTCCATGATGTTCTGAAATGTAGGCACCAGTGACAGTTCTGGGAAACCTGGAGAGTATCCAAAGTGACTACAGAGCTCTGGGGGTGGCAGCTGGGGACATGGAGACCCAGGGTTCTCTTCCCCCCTGCTAGCATGGAGAGAGGAGAAGGTCTCTGATAATGCATGTCAGCCACTTGTTGTGCAGCTGGTGCTGGCAAAAGGATTCTTGTTTCTTTGTCCATTAGACCATGTTTAGGATAAATATGTGCTTGAGCAGGGGTTAGACCAGATGACCTCCAGAATTCCCTTCTAGCCTTAGCCTGCCTGTGATTCCATGAATATATCATAAACTACAACAGATATTATTCTGATTCCAGGTGAAGGATGCTTGTTTTCTGGCTAAAGCTATTTCTGGTAAAAAAATGAGACTTAAGGTGTGCACCTGACAAAACACTGCCAGAGAAGAATTATATTTAAATTATGATAGAAAAACAAGAAATTATTAAAAACTCAGACTCAACAGACAGTAGTTATGGCCAGGACTGGACAGTTAGTCCAATTCTGTTTCCTGAAGTGATATATCACTGTCTGCAAGGCTTACCCTGTGGGCGACAAAAGATCAAAAGCTGCTTCTCCCCCCTCTCGAGCCTTTTACCCAAGTCTCTTCTGCCCCAGTTCTTCTCTCCTCTGCTGGAGGAGTTCTCTGCCACTCACAGGAGAGCAGCTGAGCAGAAACTGGCAAAATTCTGCTGCCTGCCACCACTGTCCCTCTACAGATGAGTGACAGAGTTACACCCTGCCCCGTACCTGGTTATAGGGTTACAGACCGTAAATGATAGCTGTGCACTTATAGTGACAGCAAGGAAGTTTAGCTGGGATAAATGATCCTTTCTTCCTTCTGGGGTGCTACTGAAAGCAAAAAGGAAATAAAATTAAACAGGCCTATTAATTGTCTCCCCTGACTGGTGCCAGTCAGGCACAGAGGTTAGTAAACTACACTGTAAACTGAGGTAGCTAAATAGAGAGTCATCTCTCAGTAGCAGGAATTTGTCAGAAAATGTCTTTTTATAAAAGTAAAGGCAAAAAGAGACCCCACATCTCTGAATACAGGCCGATCTATTTCTTTTGATCCCTGCAAAAACTTGGGACCACTTCTATATGATTTTAGAATAGAAGAGCTGGCTTGATTTTGTTTCTGAATGAGCTGGTAGAAAATAATGAAACACACCATAATACCAGTTTATACTCAGATTCTAGCAAAATATAAACATTGAATTGTATGTCTAATTGCCACTTACTCATTGCCTTATAAATTAGAAACTGCTATTCAGTAGCAAACCATTTGCTTAACATGGTGCTGTGCATTTTATATCAAATTGTTGTGGGCTTCTTTTCTTCCCCTACTTTGGTTAAAATTTATAGCTCCCTTTGGAATTGTTAGATTAATTTGGTTTGTTTTATAGTTTGGATGTGAATGGCTCACAGTCCATAGGGTCTAGCTTTCCCTTTTATAAATAATTCCCTTTTTATGGTGCAATTAGGATGCATTGCGTTTTTGCTATGCACCTCAGAGGGAAGCATGACAAATCGGAGGTACTAAAAGTTCTGTTGCTTTTCCTCCCTGGCGCAAGCAGAACCTCAAGAATCCAGAATAAGGACTCTAATGGTGTTTCTGCATATACTGAGTTCACAGTTTCTACTGTGAACCATAATTTTTATTCTGATGCTTTCGTGTTCTGTTGCATTTGTACTTGATATTTACCTCTGTCAAGGGGTTTCTCAGTATTATCTATTTATCTGTGCAAGCACAGATCAATACATGCGTTTTGTAACAAATTTGAAGTTATTTTGGTGAATGTTAACAGGTGTTTACAAAACATATACAGACATTTACCCTACATTCAACTCATGACCAAAACTGAATATATGGCAAATGATAAGAACATGAGAGTCCTTGTAACTTATAACAACAACAAAGAAGATGATGAGTTGTTGTGGGGGGTTTTAGGTGAGCAATTACAGATATACCCATTCTAATGGATATTTTTATTCTTCTGCCTACGTGAAAGATGTATAGCTGAGATACCCTCAAGGTACATGTAAGCCATTTCACCAAACAATTTATTTTTTATGTCAAGTCACAAAAAACAAACAAGCAAACAAACAAAAACCCAAACCAAACCAAAAAAAACCAATAACCAATCCCCAGCTCCTTTATGTAAAGGAATACACATATACACAAAAACAAGCTATGGAACAGATCTATGTGAAAAGGAGTTACACCAGGCTTTAAATAATGTATGTAGAAGAAAATTAAGAAAATAGAGAAATTTTAGAGAAAAAAAGATTATTTGTTACAGTGCCCAGTTATCACTCCTTCTTTGGTAAAATCTGCAAACAATTTCCTTCATTGCTATGTCACAGTGAATGTGCTAATGTGAAAATGTTTATTGAAAATGTTGCCATGGCCATTCTCCCACTCTCCCCTCTTGCCTGGAAAAGTTACAATTACAAAACCACGAAAGAGAAACAGCATCTCATGACAAAGGTAAACAATCACACACTTTGCATACGAACTACGTACAGTGTTCTTTGTCATTATTCAAAAATTGCTTCAAAAATTTTAAATAGTGAACAAAAAATGAATTTTAATCTATCTGCATGCTGTTAACAGCACGCAAACAGAAAGATGAACTATAAACAATAAACACATCACTTGCAATGAAGTGTTCAGTTTGTAATCTTTTAGAAATGCATCAGCTTGTTGAAACCATGAAATCACGTCACCATGAATATTCAATCTGCAAAGAAAAGTAAACCCAGCCAATATCATTTACTGCATGAAATGAGTCTACATTCATCTCATGAAAAATCAGAAAAGCACAGATGCTGATGTTTGTCTGCTCCCGTTACAATTGTATTGCCGTTCACACTCCAGGTGAGCATAAAGGAGTGAACGTGTAAAAGAAATGGAAATGCCTTAGGGTCAGATTTGTTTTGGTATATGAGGTGGAAAGCAAATAGCAGTGGTGTGTCATTTTCCCAGATCTTGCCCTAATAAGGGCCCCCTGCCTCTTTCAGGGGAGTACTTGAATTTCATAAGTCATATAAAACATTCATTAGACAATATTGTTCATATAGCCAACTCTGTGAATTAAGCTCTCTAAATCAGCAGGCCCTTAAGATGAACTCTACTCTACCCCAGGATCACATACACACATACACACACACACAGAAAACAAAACAAAACAAAAACCCAAACCAAGCCAAAACAAAACAAAAAACCCAAACAAACAAAAAGAAATTATCTGTTATTACTGCCTTGTAAGATTCGGGCGCCATCCAAATTCATCAGGACCACCCCAAGCTCCTGGAAACAGCTGTATAATTAGATTTTCGGATTCGTCTTCAGCCAACTTTGTTCAACCACAATGAGTCTATTTAGAAGATGAGAATGGTTTTGCCTATGATAGGATTGGTGCTAGGGCATCAAATAGGTTTTTTTAAGCAGTTTCTTAAGAGTGGGACTTTTGAGTTCCCACCTGCACTCTTCGACATCAGACAGAAAACAGGTCCAACTGTGTTTGGACATGCTGTCTTGAAATCTTAACTCAGAAGGGATGCAAAGCCTTGGAAGAGTCCACTGTTAACCTTGAAAGAGAATATTTCATTACCCAGGCTTGGCTGGCTTCTCATCATGGGAAGTCTGATTCTACCCTTTGAGCATCTCCTGAAGCTCCGTAAGAAGTATCCCTATATATTTACTGTCCTCATGTGCTTTGTCAATGCATATCCTCATATTGTCTTTTCTAATCTTATTCTTCTCCCTGTCTGTTCTAGAATATATGTGTATATAAATGTATGATGCGTAGGCATGTTCCTTACTGGATTACCAGAGGATTCCAATTTCTTTTCTTTTATTGTCTACTTTACAATACTTTTTTTTGCATAAATGCAGAAAGAGAGGTCATGAATGAAAGAATGCCTGAAGACTTAAAAAAGAGCTTTTCTCCCAAGTGTGAGGAGAACCCGGGAAAGCAAAGCTGGCTAACAGAGGATGCACACACTGTTAATATACTTGTTTCAATAATATTGCTGAAGGTACACTGCCTGGAACTGAGCAAGTTAATTTTTGCTGGCTTTTTGTTTTGTTTCATTTATATTATTTTTGTTACAAAACAAAAAAAATACCCATCAAATTGAAAAATAATTGAAAATCATCACACTACTGAAGAACTGTGGTAAACAAAAATACCTCTGAAAACAAGCACATTTTACGAGTGGGAGTCAGTAACTTTTTAAAAATAATATGTTCATTCTCTTAATACAAAAAATCCCCTTTTGTGCAAATGACAAATATATAGGTTTTTTACTATTTAAAATAAGAACCTGAGTTCTACATGTACACATGTGGACAGCTGTGTTCCTTATTCTTATGACTGCCACTGTGGACACTATGAAAAATAGAGAAGAAAGCATGCAGGGAGCAAGTAAAATCATGCTGCATGTACATACAGTATGAAAGCTAATCTTTTTCTTCAGCTTCACAGTGCTGTGTCTTTCTCCTTTATGCATTTTTATTAAGCTCTCCAGAGAAGCCATTGCCTTCAGTTGATCTTTATGTTAGAGAACACATTCTCAGAGCTTAATAAGTAGTCAGGGATGCTGTGCAGATTTGTGGCTCACAGTGAGAGGGCATCTCAGAAGGGGAGTGTGTAGAGATGTGAAAAAGCTG
>WAAE01022405.1:0-10588 GCA_013400495.1 Nicator chloris
ATATATATATATATAAAGTAATTGACACCGTCATTGAGTTGAAGCCATTAGATCAATATTAGCTTGAGAGGTCCCATAATTCTTGCAGTTTTAACATTTAAATGACATTGCTGAATAAAAGTGTATCAAATGTAGATGACTTCAGTATTAATTCCTCATTATTGTGGAAAGGATGATTAACTTCATTGAACCTTCACCTCAATTTTTTTTGGCAGGACATTAAAATTTGATCTCTATTTTCTTATTTTTTTTAAAGTCCAGGTACAGATAATGAGGGTTCAAACCTTGCTTCTTTTTACTTATTTATAGAGACAAAGATGCCTATTTTGTGATAATGTGAAATAATAAGGAATTTTAAGTATTCTAATTAAACTGCTGGTATCATTGTTGCTAATGAAGTCTCTTCAGTTCACAGAAGATGGTACGCTATTTCAACAAGACCAGCAAAATATGTAAATCAGCATGTGTGAAACAAAAAGGGAAAAATAAATCCTGGTGCTGTCATATTTCCTTCTGAATTTCTGCAACAAATTAGAAATAATTCCAAAGAAAGGGTTATCTTTTACTAGATGACACTTTTATGAAATTGTTCTACCTTTTCTCTTTAGTGCAGGAAAGAAATCATTACAAATAGGATACAAGTGACCTACAGATGATAAATCTCCTCCTAGATATTTCTTTGTGTTTGGCTCATTGGGCATTACATATAATAAATACATTAATTTTAAATATGTTTACTTATATTTAATTTTGAAATAATTACTACAACAATATGTAAGCCTTGATCTTATTGCCACAACCATTTCACATTCATAATTTATGAAACAGCTTATAAAGCATATTAAAGCTTTGATGATCAAAAGGCCTAGATGTAATCTGGCCTCTTTGTTGTTTTTGGCTGGTGATTGTCTACAGTAATCTGTTTATATTTGATACTATCATGGTCCTCCAAGATAGTAACATACAGAAATATTAGACAACTACAATGACTGTGGGATGGAAATTTCCATTTGCTTCAGAAAATATTCATCAACTCTGCAACGACAAAAACCATGACCACTGTAATTATGTTGTTCAATATACAACAAATTTTGATTCATCATTCTTAGCTGTATTTTCTCCAGTTCCCTCTACTCTAACTCAAATACATCTCTTTTTTGTTTGAAATTAGAAATTTACTTGAAAAAATTCCTTCTCAAATGCTGCAGTCAGAAGGTCATGGTAATGGCGGTGGCACAGGGAGTGAGGCAGAAGAGAAATTTTACTTTCAGGGAAGCAAAGAGTGCCCAGAGGAGGCCAGGAGGCATGCTCTGGGCAGCAGGATCTCCTGGCTCTGCCATCATCACCTGCATCTGGCCTGGCTGGCATATTTTCAAACGTGTAGAATTAATAAAACCCCAACGAAACAAACAAAACAATCCACCACAAACCCAATAGGAAAACAATATGCCTTGGATTAAATGACCCAACAACCTCAGCATAAGTTTCAATTCTCTATTTCTTCTTTAGCACATTGAAATGCAGTTAACAGTAGCAAGTGTTCATATTAGATAAGGGGAATTGTTGCTACTCATATAATTATAAATTTCTGTAGCTGAGTCTGGCATTGAGAGGGAGCAAGACATCTCATCACTCTGTCAGGACAGTTGGTGCCTTTGACTAGAATCCATTTTCGGGTGATCAGAGGTACAGTTTATATAACTACTTCTGTGCAAACTCAAACATCAATGAAACAAACATCTTTCAGAAGATAAGTTCCTTTTAAACCTTTTTTGCAATGCTGATGTTTTTAATGTGTTTTTAAAAAACTGCAACAAAGGCAAGTGCGCAGATCAAAAAGTGCATACAAATAGAATCCTTAATCTGTATCTGTAATAGGAACTGAGCTTTCTGAGAATTGCAGAGATATATTTTTTTAATGACTCAGATAAATCCTTTCCTAAATATATTCATTAGTTCGGGCTTCTTTTACTTTTTCCTTACCTAGCACAACCTCTTCAGAAATCTTGATATTTAGAGTCATGTTGAAAAGCTGTTCACAGTAAATCATCTGGGGCACTCAAGGAAGTTTTGTTGTTTCAAAACTCTCCTCACCCCCACACAAACCCCACTGCTGAGGACTCGTGCATGCCATCTGCTGGCACTTTCTAAACCTCTTATAAGCACATCCCTGTTTCGTGGCCTTTCCTCCCAGTGACACAAAGCACCCCCAGTACTGCTGAGGTCAGGCACGAGTTACCTAAAGGTGTCCCTAAAAGGCAGCATCTCCCAGCGGGATGTCCACATACTGAACTAACCATGTGTACCAGGCACTTCCCAACAAGATTTCTTTGTCTGAATTTTTTTTTCCCCTTGAAGCATGTTTTTTAATAATGCTGGAATAAATACTTCTCACTTAACTTTTACTTAGGAAAAGCATTTTAAGAAATGCTAGTTAGCATTTATGAGAAATATTTTATTTCCATGTGATTCATACATTCCTCTGTGTGGGGTTTTGATATCAAAAGGTTTAGGATTCATGCCAATGTCCCTGCTCACGGAAGGGCACTTGGAACTAGGTGGAATTTAAGGGTTCCTCCAACCCAACCAAACCATTCTATGATTTTATGATTTATAAAACTTTTTGACAGTAAAGAAATGTTGAAAAAGGCATGCCCACATAATGTAAAACTGCATGTAGCTCCTTTCAAGGCTACATTTTAGGTCTTTTCAATCACTTTATTAATATGGCAGTTATTTGCAATTTTAACCATATGCACTTGCAGTTACTTTTTTTGTGAATATGTTGAAAAAGACGTCTGTGCATGAATATGGAAATGCATATAATTATATAAAGTTAGATGTGGATGTTTGTGTGTCCATGTGTATCTGTAAGGCAAGTAAACCAGCTATGCCTGAAAAGTTTTGACCACCACTGGGATTTCCTTGTCTTTAAAAGGATGAGTATACATACACGCATGCCCACACACCCATATAGTATCCCTTCATGTGTGTCCTGTAGAAGAGCAGCTAAACTGACCTGCTTTCTCCTGTTTCACCTCACCCAACCAGTACTCTTCAGGAAAAGATTGAAACCCACCAGAGTTCTTGTTCTGTAATGACAGTAATCACTGGCAGGAAAATTATTAAGGGGCTGAAGTGGTAATTTAAGAGAAGCACTGCATAGCAAACTTTCACTTGGATGGGGAAAATGTAATGTCATAAGACCAACAAAATAAACAAAATAAACAGGGTCTTCCATCCTGCTTGCACAAAATGACTGCTGTGTCTCAGGGGCAGAGATGAGGACTTGTACCCTTGGCTCCTACACACAAATATGCCATTTTTATATGAACCAGTTATCACATATTAATTTCTGGCTCATCAGCAATGCTACCAAAACAGGGATGAAGAAAGGCCATGGCTAATTTGAGGTGAGTTAAAGCAGTAAAACATCTGAATATCCTCACTGACTTTATTGAACCAGTTGTTCTTTGTGTCTCTTTGAAGGAGAAAATATGCTTATTTGCTTTATTGCAAGGTGCTGATGAAGTAGCTAGTTCTAAGGAAGGAAAAAATAAAAAGGCAAACAAACATGTAAGAGTAATTTTGTGTTAAGAAAACATTGCAACACTCAGACCAGTGCAAGGATGCCTGAATCACATTTCCTGAAACACAAGACATTGATAGGTAGTCAATCTACCTCTAAGGATGTCAGTCTGTGGGAATTCAAAGTTTAAATGACAAATATTCCAGTCTAGAAAATGTAATAGTGGTTAAAAAGAGTTAAAAAAAATCCCAAACCTACAACAACAAAAAATCTCTTAAAATGCTAGCATATGAGAAATCAATGATAAATCCTATAAAACACACTCTGAAAAATACAGAGAAAGCATAAATCTTCTAATCTCTGCCCCTCACTCTTCTTCCGACACTATTGCAGCAATGAAAGTATTGCTTTTGGGACTTTCTTGTTTTATTTAGGTTATCTCTGAAATGGAAAACAAGCACACATTGAACTTACATTCATTTCTGAAAATGACTGTACTATATGTTTTTAGGAATTGGTTGGATAATCTTATGAAACATTAAAGTTAAGCCTCTTATTAAGATCATATTTAGAAAAATGTCACAGTGACACATTTTTGGGAATCCTAATTATGAGAAAAGATACTGATAGAAGACATTATTTTTCACAGAGGAATAGAAGAAGTAACATAAAATAATTTTTCTGTTACTTATATAAATCATTTGGTACAATTACAACGGTGTTCAAGGATTAATATTAGAATGTTAGAATAATGACATTTAAAATAATTGCTTTCATTCCTTTAATCTCCTAGTTTCATTGTTCTTTCATCTTCTGCTTAAATCCAAATGGCTGCATTTGAAAACTTTTAAAAACGTTTCACCTGAAAACTCATAGAGATGTATTATCTCACTTTCATTTCTATCCTGAGGCTATCATATTTGACAGTGACAGAAAATAGTTTCAAGGACAATATAATGACAAAGATGGAATAAATTAAAGGAAACTATAAACTACCTAGTTGCAGAAATAATTTTCTCTTGTTATAAAACTGAAATCTGAAACCCCAAACCCTTTAAAGAGGAAGAAGCTTTAAAAAAGCTGCTGCTATTTAATTTATGATAGCAGTGTTTTGAAGGAACATTCCTTACATTATCCAATTACCACTTTCTCTGCAAATTATAAAATTTGGGTGAAAAGTTGATTACATATATATTCTGAAAGTACTTAATCATCAGCAGTGTCTTGCTAATCAGGCATAAATCTGAGGGATAGCAACAATATGGTGGTTGTTTTCTCAGTGCCAAAATACAGCAGACAATCCTCCAGCCACTACTTTTACAGGGGCCAAAGCTACTTCCACATGCCAACGTGGAGCTGAGGGCAGCAGACTTTTGCCTTGATACCTGCAGGTCTTTTTTACACCCTGTTCTTCTCCTCTTCACACCACACACTTGGTGTGAGCTTGAGCAAAACAGAAGGAAACACCAAGCACGTGGAGTAGGTGCAAAATCTCAGCCACAGCCCTGGATTAGGGATGTGGCTCATGGGATGGAGAGGTACCTCCATGACCCTGGGACTGAGAAACCAAAGCTAAGAAAATGATTCAGAGTTAATGAGGTCCATACCAATAACCAGTGGGTAGCAGTTAGGCCTGATCCTACTAATAAGTTTTAAAGATATTGCTTTGTTTCAGATCTAAAGGTCGGCTTTTCTAACTTTAATGTTTTTAAGAGTCTGCTGACTGTATTGTGGCTACAGCAAAATAGTAGTAGTGTTTGGTGGTTCTTCCTGATTAGAGGAAATTTTTTAATCCCCTTAGGCCAAAATCCTTTGGTGCCTCTGCAGAAACATGAAAAATAAAGAATTTTAAAAACTGAAATAAATGACAAGTGATTAAAGGCTTTCAGCACCTCAGAAGTGGCAATATGAAAATGGACATCCATTTTTAAAAAACCCATTGGTGTAGAAGTCCCCATGACTACTTTCTGAAATCCATTCAACATCCTTTATTGTTTCTAGCTTTCATAATTAGGCTGATTTAACCTAGGGTGCCCATTTCACTTTAGCTCTTTTGAAAGTCTCTACCACAATTAATAGTTTGCATAGTAACAGCAAACGTGGCTGTTTATTACTTTAAAAAGAAATGTAAATATTTATGACCTAATATGTCGAATTTGATTAATGATGTCAGGTACCTAAGCTGACACACTTAAAGAAATCTGATATTAAATGCTGATTTAATACTTTGTGTTTTCTTTCTATGCATATAAAATGGACAACTCAGTGTGAATTACTGACTGCTTTCTAAAGTGTAAAGCTATATGTCTTTCCATTGTGATTAATATATACATAAAGGTAGCAGTATGCAATTCTGTTCAGAGTGACTATGCTTGCAATGCCTAGATTAAATCATTTTGAAGATGTTATGGTTTAAAAAAAAAAGACAACAAACCCAAGACAAAACAAACCCAGCACAGTGTTACAACATTTTAGAAATAGTTATTAATTTCTTTATGTGTTTAGATTTATTGTGGTTTCCAGAAAAACACCAAGTAGAAAAGGTAAAGGCTTATCTTCATGGAAAGGTTTATTTTGGGGAATCATGGCATAACTTTTAACTACTGCATGACTACAGTGTCTCTGTAATAATTACATCAATGAATCCTGCTTTATATCACACTGTATTCCCACAATGCCTTGCCTTTTCCTTAAGTGCTAAACCCTTTCTAGTTTCCTTAATACTTTCCCAGTCGCAGCCTACTAAAAAGCTTTTAAATAACTTATGCAAGCCTTTTTTTCTTTTGTCCTTTTTTTTTAAATCAATCACCTATAGAATTGCATTTTCTCTAGATACTATGAGATGAGGATTGCCCCCATTTTGCATAAATTGCTTTTTTGTTACTATTACAAGTCTTATAGGCTCAGCTTCTTGTTAACATGGCTCACAATAAAACTGAGTTTGCTCAGGTCACACTAGAGACTAACACTTGCCCAAGGATATTTCTGTGCTTATTGTCTTTTTTCCCAAGAAATCCTCCTCACTGAGCAATAATAACATTGTTAAATTTGCATCCAGTTCACCTGGATTTGCAGTCAGGGTTTTTTTCTAATGTACTGCCTTCTCTTGGTTTTGCATGGGCAGCAACTTTCACTTTCTAATTTGTTTTGGCTGACTGACAGCTCAGCAGTGGAGGAAAAAGAGGAAGCCTGTCTCTATTCATCCATCCATGAATTCATCATTGCCTTCGAACTTACTTCCATCTATGCCCTTCTATAATTTTGGTTATGATTGTCCTTCCTGAGCAGTGACAAAGGTTGAAAAGAAGTCACTGGCAGGGGTAAGGCCAGGTCAGACACTGCTCTGGTGGGTACCTGCTCCTTGGCTGCTTGTTAGAAGGTGGCAGCAGGATCTGAGAGGCTGGTATTTCCTTCTCTAAGCCTGAGGTATCTCTGTGGCTTGACCACCAACATCAGAAGAAACAACACAGAATGTCACCTAAAATAAAGAAGGGTATACTCATTCCTCCATATATGGCCACATAAAAAAGCATGTTTCCTAATTTGTTCTTGTTTCTATTCAGACAAAATGGGCTGCAATTCTTGTAGAAATAAGACTTTTTGATGTTATTGACCTGTTACTCTGTTTTTTAATCAGTGTCCTGATGTTTCTAAGCAGTATCCTTCAATTCTGGAACAATTTCATTACAGTGACATTTAAGTCATGCTTAATATGGAGTGTCTGCTTTTCCCGAACTTTCCCTTTATTTGCAAAATGGAATATAGATAAAAAAGATAAACTCCTAGTTTTAAGACACATAACACTGAAATTCCCACCTCTCATCCTCCTTGCTACATGAGGTAATCTTTAAGTTCTTTCTGAACCAATACGCACCACAACTAGAAAATACAGTCAAGTGAGAAAAAAACCTCATTGCTCAAATAAGGAAGACATGTATATTCATATATTCACAAAGAAATTCAGCAATGTTTTTAAAATGAGAGAGTTTTGGAGATTTTCCAGCTTTCTTCTGGCACTATCAGTAGGGGATATTTCAAACTGCTGTTTCTTCATCGCAAATGCAGTGTCACTATTAAGCAGCACCCAAGAAGATAACTGAACTGGTGGGTCTTGCTTGGTTCATTGTTTGATGATCGCATCATAGGAATGCAAACAATTCTTACATCTAGTGATGATGTAAGGCAAATTTCCAAAAAATAAATCAACCATGCATTTTATTATGCTAAATACTTAAATAGTACGGAGAAAACTCGCCTTGTGGACTGAAATCAACACATTAGATGCAGCTTGTTAGCAACCATATCAGCTTCCTAATCAACACTACTTTGAGTTGAGAGTAAAGCTTAGCAATGCAGACAACAGGGCACACGCAGAAAGGCGCTGGCTAGTATTGGGAAAGGAGGCATTATATGCTCAAATGAAGAAAAAGAAAAGGGAAGAAAAGGCAGACAAGTCTCTTCATACATCCTTTCACTCACACATTGAAAGTGTGAAAAGGATATACAAGAATCATTTGCCACATGCTCTGAAGAGCAACTTAAAAAAAAATTGTCATATTTTTTGTCACATTCAAGAATTTTACAAGTATGAGAGAAAAAGCTGAAATCGGACAGCGGTACACAACAGATGGGCTGAATTTCACTTTCTACCTCTAATAGGAATGACAGCTTCCTTAAATGAAGACTTTCTCTAGTGACATTCTTTTCAAAGCTCAAAAAAAAGTATCTTAACAATTCCTGTGTGAGATGAGAGTATTGCTAGTGTCCCAGACAAGACAGGGAACTGACCACAGGTGTTCAAGATGAATTGTCAAACATAACAGCAAACTTGAAAGTCAGTCTGAGAAGCCTTTAACCTGACTCCTTTCTGATGGCATGCTTGGGGGGAGGCTACCCAGGGCCTTCAACTGCAGTTGAAAGTTGTTCAGTTTCTGCCAATAGGCCCCAAATATTTCCTTTTGCTTACCCAAATGAAATTGGAATGAATTGGGAGTAAAATACACTTAGGGGACAACTGTGAAAAACTTTTAACCACCTGCCCTCCATTTTCAGGAAGCCTGTGTCAGAGGCCAAGAGAGTTTTCTCTCTAGGTATGTCTTTGGATAGAGTTGAAGCAATTTAAGAAGTCGCCCTCCCTTGCTTTTACAACATCCACAGCCACCTTGTTTTAATGCCCGCACCAAGAGATCGAGTCAGCTTCAGCACAAAGCCAGTGGGCTTCTTTTAAGCTGTTAACCGTGAACACAACTCAGCTGTTAAGGCAGAAACCTTCAGCTAAAGCACAGTAATGAACAGCTGGTGGGCAGTAACTGCTAAAATTGCTATATCCACTCTTGAAGTCTCAGGTGTTTTAATTTTTTCTTTCTGCATTTTTCTGCCTTAACTGACATAACTTCCATTTTTACTACACAAGACAGGCATCTTACAGAGATTAGCATATTTCTTCAGTGTGGTGCTGGTTTGTTCTCAGCGCATAGTCCCTCTTTGTGCAGTGAACCAAGGTCTGAAAAAACCTATACGTAATCATGAACTAAATACTGTGACATAACACATGCAACTAAGAGAAGTGAATGCTTAAACAGGCTACCTTAGTCCCTGGGTGCTTACCTTGGCCTCATTTCAGGACAAAAAGCTGTAATTTCTCTATGCACCCTTGCTTTTTATGGCAGAGAGCTGAGGCTTGTCGGTAAAAAGCGTGCTGTAGTGTTCTCCATCTGTGTGGGAGTGCTGAGAGGTGCACGGGAACACACAGCAGCATCTCTAGGCCACTGCACACAAGGACCAGGTCTCCATATGGCATCAGTCTTTTCTCCTTGCTCTATGTGTGCAGTTGAAATGAGACTGTGCACCAGACCTTTTTGAAGGTCCCACCAGAGAAGAAGAAGCAAATATTTCAGTAGGTGGAATGAAAGATTCAAGTACAAAGAAATGCTGACATAAAAAAATGCCACTTATAGTTCTTGCTGATTGTTCTACTACTGACCCACACACTTGCCTCCAGCAACTTCTTGCCTCACTCTGACAATTCTCATGGGCCTTACTACTTTTGCAAGTTTAAAATCCACCCTTCACTCTCCCCAGCCCATCATGCCCCAGATTTATTCCTTGTAAAAGCTTATTTGTGTGCTCTACAAATGTTCATCTTTGTTCAAAATGATGCTTCACCATCTGCAGTAAACAATAGGAAGAATGACCTGCAAGCAGATGCCCACTGTATTTTTTCATATAATTTAATCACAGTCCTTTTGTGCCTTGAAAAATCCATATTAATAACACATCTGTAGAGTCACAGAAGTACATTTGAAAATGCCAATTCAATTATTTGTACACTGTAGTAGAAAACCAAAAGTCCAGAGGCAGTAGAATGAGGAATACTGAAATGTTGTTTGCAATGAAATGTTGTTGTTGTTGTCTGTCCTTGCCTTTTCAAAAGGCTAAAATTATTACTATTCTCTCAAACAGTAACCCTATGGATTTGCGTGTATCTTGAATTGTGAGCTTCCTATTTATGGCTTTCCCCAAGTTCTGTCATTTGCCTTGCTTGCAGTGTTTGACTGTGGAAGCTGAAACAAACCTCCTCTGTGGAGCAATTGCAAGAGTTGCTAAATATTATGAACACAATCCCACAACACATCTGGCAGTGCACTACATTACATAAGCTTGTTACCTCTTTGTATGGGGTAAGGTCCTGAGGAAATCATCTTAAAATTGCCAAAAGAATATCTTCTGATGATGTCTGGAAACAAAATATCCTCTAATGAAACTGGGAGAACTGAGAAATGCTGAATGGAAAAATAGTTCTCCATGCACGAAGCGATTCCAGCAGCTGAGGTGTTAAGAAACCCATCAAGTATCATAGGACTGAAGATGGCATTGTGGGGATGGCAGAAGTGAGCAATGAGTGAATGAGAATGACTTGTGTTTGCAAGCCTTACTGCCTGTTAGTGGTGTACTTATACAGAGCCAGTCTTAGGTATTCTTTGCTACTTTCATTCCTTTTAACCCGCAGGCTGTAAACACATTTGTTATGAAAGGCATAAACAAAACAAAACAAAACAA
>WAAE01022413.1:0-26059 GCA_013400495.1 Nicator chloris
AATTATATATATATATATGAAAAGCTAGTTGTGATCATGTCACAATCTTCTTCATGAACTGAATTGTGTTGGGAAAATAAGATAATAAAAACTTGCCAAGTGGGACTAAATAATTAAATTTTAAATAAACTATAATTTTCAGTTGTGTTGTAACTCTAATAGCTGAAGGAAAACATTGAGAAGCAGGAAAGCACATGTTAATATGGGAATTTAAGGATAATAGCAGAAAGCACTAATACTGATTAGGATGATTATGATGATTATAACTTCCAGTATGTAACATCATAATGAAAATGATCCAGCCTAGTGTGCTCTCAGAAGTTATACATTTAGTTAGGCACTAGGAAAAATCTTTTCATGCTCGAATGGTTTATGCGGTTACAGTAAAACTTATAAAGGAATAAGGAAAGGAGTAAAGTAAGATGATGGGAATAATAATGCTCAACGGAGAGAAAAGGTTTCCTCATTCAAAAAGATCCTTCAACCCCATCAAACAGGAACACAGGAAAGTAAAATATATAGTGAGGAGAGAGGAAAATATATTGATATAAATCATTCAGAGGTAACACTGGGAAGCACGGTGACTTTAGTTGCAGTCAATATTGAGATTTATTGATTTGAGAGATAAATATTGACCAAGGTGATGCCAAAGTCAATATTTAACTTCAGGGATCATAAATCTTAATAGCAACTGTAAAGAGTAGTCAGTATCATCTATGTTTGATATATATTTTATTGCCTTTTACAAGGATATAAAAGGTTTCTTAAGAGAGAAGCTGTTTTGTTCATTTCAAAATGCCTTTGCCTTACCAGAGCAATCCAAATGTATATGCTTGCCTTTTCAAAGATCATCTAATGATGTGGCCTCAAAATTGTGAGAATCATTTGCATGATGAATAAATTGCCTATTAAACAAAAAACCCAAACAAAAAACAACCCCAAACAGTTTATGGCAGCATCTTTTGAGGTTTAAGTTACCTGTGAAATGCTATCATACATGCAACATCTTGCTAGATAAAGCTATTTAACAACTTAGGGGAAAATCAGTGATAAATTATGTAAGCTATCTGCAATTCTCCTGAGGTTTCCTAATTTTTTACTGCTGCACCTTACCATATCAGCTGTATCCATAAAATGTTCATGTATCTAACAGTTCCTATTATATTTACATATTGTTATAGTACATACACTACTGTGCACTCTTGTATATTGTGTTTTTCTGATTTTGTTATTAAAATTTCTATCAGATCTACTTCTAATATGCAAAGAATTCTTTAACCTGTTGTCTAGGGTTCACAGTATTAAATAGAAAGATCTTTTTCTCACTTGCTGTCTCCTTTCTCTTTGCTTATGTTAAAGAGGTGACACTGACAACCATAGCTAAGGTAAACGCACGTTAAAAAATACCAAGCAGGTAGCAAATGATAATTTAGTTAATCTTAGAACAATCCTAACTGTCCCAGTGTTCACCTCATGTTCAGAGGAGATTTTTCTTATTACATTAAAAGACATTGTTTTTCAAAAGTCACTGCATATCTGACATTCACTTTTTTGACACATGAAAAAACACTTATAATAAAAGATTACTTGGACACTACTGCAGCGAGTGAGTCCAACTCTTCCTGAAAACCAAGTTTTTAGACCAGTTTATATGATCTAACACAGCACAAGGCAATGTTTTGACACAATTTTATGTAATAAAGCTTTAATTCTATGAAAAGAAGGCTTTATGACATTAAGTAGCAAGACAGTTAACCTCAAATGGTTTATTCATGTCAGCACAGTCCAAAGATGTAATTAGTTGTAATGTCCTTACACTCAGAGTCAGGGGTTTAGAGAGGGAAGAGACACCAATGGCATTGCCCAGCTCCTGCTATTCACTCCCCAGCGGGCTGGGCTGTCTAATCTTACATCTCAGAGTCCTAACAGACCATGGCCCTCCTTTCAAAAAGTGTCAGTACATTACCAGGACGACTTACAGGGAGACTTTTCATGCCTGAGAAACAGTGCACCTACACAGGTATACCTAATCCAATGCTGAGTTTGGTGCTTGGGCTTTGGCAGTGCCGCGTTACAGACACTCGTTAGCAGGCACTTGTTAGAGGTAATAGATACTTGGCAGTTTGAGTCTGATCACTTGCATGACTCATTAAAATTTTGACTGTCAGAAAAAAGCAGAGTTGTCTGGAAAGGGATTCCCTTGTCAGGCTGTTTCTCATGATTTTCCCGGTCTTCAGAACTCTGCAATTAAGTGATTGAGTTTTATTGATATCACTTCTGTTGTTTTAGGCGGTGGCAAGGCTAGAAAATATGGTAATTAACACAGTAAGAACCCATACCCACATCCCCCATTACTAGTGCTAGCGACTGAGCAAGCACTGATACTGGAAGCACTCACAAAGTTTACACTTGCCTGAGGGAGTATCTTCCAAACCTTACTGTAAGGGTAAGTCAAGTATTTTGCTCATTTTAAGTATCTGCAATTGTAAGCTGTGGTGATAATACTGAGAAAGAATGCAGTTTACAAAAGAGATGACTGTAGGCATGATAACACTCTGAGATAACATTTTAAGAGAAGCAAACTGGGGGGAGGGGGTCCTTTATCTGTTACATCACAACAATCTGGCTTTTGAAATGTTCTGTAGGTAGCTGTATTTGCAAACTGTAACTTGTGATGACTCCAGTGACAAAGGGAGGGAGAGTCATCCCAGTGTGTGAGGAGGAAAAAAATGACTCCATCGTTTGTGTTTCCGTAGTCATCATCTGGCATTTGGCTTGGGTGTAATAACTTGGTGTCTCTTTGTTCCCCCGTACGGGATGAAGGCTCTAATCAGTTTTGTCAGAACGTTTGCTCAGTTAATCTCCTAGCAATGTGTGATGAATAATCTGCCTATTGACTGTCTCAGCAGTTGGTGGGTTCTCCACCCTCACCCCATGGTGAGATGCATCTCGTTTCTGCTGGCTGCTCATTTTCCTTTAAAAGAGGAGCACTGTCTCTCTTCCCTGCCCCCAGTAGGCACATCCCACCCCTTTTAGCCTCACAGCCCTCTTCTCCCCTTCCCCTCTGGAATCTGGAAAATGCCGCCCGCCCACTCTGGGTTTTGTCCTTGGATAACTACCTTCCTGCCAGTCACCTTGAGCTCTCATACCACAGTGTTCCCTCTCTGCTGAGCTTAGGATCTTTATTTTCATACCAAGAAAAACAGATTTAGGGTGAACAGGAAAGTTTTGGCAACAACTGTCATCACATTATCAACACAGTGTTAGTGATGAATAGTTCTGGAGGAAAGAAAATACCACAGAAAGCTCTACTTCACTGGGACAAAAATACAAGGGAGGATCTGAGAGCTTCCTTCATCATTTACTCAGAGGAAGAAAAATAAGAAAAAACTCTAATCAAAATATCAAATCTCAATTGCCTGCAACTGTGAATTGACTTGACAAGAAAAATCCAGGCCTCTATTCTGCATGTGACTGCACAAAACTGGGGTCTGCCTGTGCCAGCCCTTTGCAGAGCAGAGAACTGTAGGAGAGTTTTTTGCAGCAGCTGTGATTTTAACATGGTTGGTAAAAAAGCGTAACAGAACATCTATGTAAGGTAAAGGGTTTCAGCTCCTCTGTCAGGGCAATATTTCTGTAAGTTCCTAAATTAGGCAAGAAATAAAACCCATTATACAAAAAGCAGTGTAGGTTTTTGGGACAGCAATATACTTTTGTTTAAAAGGCTGACAGACGTACATTGTGCATTGGGAAGAATACAGAAAACATAACATAGAACATGGAATTGAGGAAATATAAATTAAAAGCTTCATGACTGCCAGCTGTGGGGTCTTTTCAGACCTATCTGAAATTCTCAACTGTACTAACTTTGAATAAGTAGAGATGTACTGTTAATGTAATACTGCACTTATTACAGAACTTCCTTCATGGACAGGTGAATCTGCCTTAGATCAAGCTCCAACTCTGACAGCCAGAGTGACATTCGTGAAGGCAGTATACTTAAAATTGTTACACAATTGGGATTCAGGGTCTCTCCTTTTAAGGATGTCCTATTTTTCAAATTGATCATTCCCACCTAAATAGAAATGGCTACAGCTCCTCTTTGTATGCTTCTGGTTTATTGCCTGCATTGTCCCACAATGACACAGACAGATAGATATAGATATAGACGATATAGATATAGATATAGACGATATAGATGTAGATATAGATGATAGAGATATAGATATAGGTGATATAGATACAGATATAAAACATGCTTTTGTCTCAGGTGAGTGGTACCAAATGCCACCTGCTTTCTGTGTGCTCCTGAACCCCACTAGCTCCTGCAGGCAACCTAAACTAAGTCAGATGTTGTGTTGTCTGTGTTTCACACCCATCCTTGCTGTTAGGTGGTCCCGCCATTCCAGCTTTGGTGATGGATCTCAGAGCCGTCTTGGCTGCACAACCGGGAAGGCTCACTGGAGCCAGGCATGGCATGACAGGTCCCAGCACACAGGAGTTAGCTATCCCCAAATTACTCCTTTCACATTTACATGCAGGTCTTACCCAATGCTTTCCCCAAAGGCACAGCAACTGAATCATTTCAGAGCTCACAGGAAGCAAACAGATGGTCAGCAAGAATATGATACATGATTATATCTGTGCATAAAAGTATGCATATTTGAAAGCATGTACAAGCCTCCTTGAAGTGAGTATACAGAGTTTCACTGCTTTTTCTAGGGTTCTGGGAAGTTGTTTTCAGCTTGAACTTAGTGTCAAATAAATCTGGTTTATAGGTCACTTGTGATAGTTTGCAACCTAGTTGCATAGCACTGTAAAGCAGATATCATCACATATATCATCAAGAATTCCTGATGCAAAAATAAGGAAAACATTTCAGATCTCTTGCTTTTGTGTTTTGAAGCTTCTCTTTCAATGGAGAAACTTGCTAAAATAAATGAAATAAATGAAATGCTGCACAAAGCACCTGACACAAGTGAATTATGCTAATAGAATGAGTGTGTGTAGTTCACCATAGATGTCTATCTCATGGTCCCTGTTCGCACCTCAGCATCTCATTCACACATTCTTGAGAAAAGGATCAATCAAAAGTGAGGTGCTAAATAGCATGCCTTTAGTTAACTAGATTTCAGAAGTTTCTAGGAGTTTCTATGAGTCCAAGAAACAAGGATGCACATTTTATGGATTTTCCATTTAAACATGAAAATGATCTTACTCTCTAGGTTTCTATTCTCTTTCCTCACCCCTCAAATGTATTTTCCAAATATCTCTCTTTCCAACTACCTCCTTTCAATGAACACCATGCATTCAAACTTCTTACCCACAGAGTCACTTGCCATTCCATCTGCTCCTCCACAACCAGCTCATAGTCTTCTCGGCGATGTTTTGAAGAGCTCTGTACAATCTACTTGATGCATTTTCATGTCAAAAAGTATCACCTTGCTACCTAAATATGAACAGAAATGTTTTGGCATGGGAAAGTGATGCAAGAGGGTGGGGATAAGAGAAGAAGGAGCAAGCTCCGCTTTTCAGCAGAACACCTGTGACAATCTATCAGCCCCTGTGTCCAGAAGCATCCTGTCTTCACAACCTAAGCCTTTCCCCTGTACTGCAGACCAGGTATCACACTCAGGCTCCCAGGCCCCTCCCAGAGCTCCTCCCACCAGGCTGGGCCTGGCAAACAGATGCAGAGAAAAGGAAATTCTGGGGGGCTGCAAAGTCTATCCCTAAGGCCCTACTTTTTGCCTCAACTTCCCGACGCCTAAATCTGACTTTCCCTACCTCTTCACACTATAGCTTGTTCACTAAAGCCTGGTGAAAAGAACCAGGGCTTTTGCTGAAGTCTTTATGGATGTAGTCTACTCATTTTCATGGACAAGTGACAATCTTTTCCAAACAGATCATAATTTAACCCTTTAGGCTCTGTCACCTGAATTTGCAAAGCAAAGCTTCTGTACTTTTCTGAGCAAAGTATCATGAGTCAAACTCTCCCACTGTGCTCTACATCAGAGACCTCTGTGGCAGTTCTGCAGTTGTTGTCCCTCTGTACTTGGCACTGGTGATGCCACAGCTTGAATACTGTATCCAGCTCTGAACCGCTCACTTCAAGGAGGACATCGAGGTGCTGAAGTGAGTCCAGAGAAGGGCAACAGAGCTGGGGAAGGGTCTGCAACACAAGTCCTACGAGGAGCATCCGAGTGAGCTGAGTGGTTTAGCCTGGAGAAAAGGAGGCTCAGGGGAGATCTTATCAGTCTCTACAGCTGCCTGAAAGGAGGCTGTAGCCAGGTGGGAGTTGGCCTCCTCTCACAGGGAGCTAGCAACAGGATGAGAGGACACTCGCTGCACATGGGGATGTTCAAGCTGGACATTAGGAGGCATTTCTTCACCAAAAGAGTAATTAAATATGGGAATGGACTGCTGAGGGAGGTGGTGAAGTTGCTGTTTCTTGAGCTGTTTAAGCCTCGAGGTGTTTAAGAAATGACTGGATGTGGCACTGAGTGCCATGGTCTAGTTGACATGGTCGTGTTTGGTCACAGATTGGACTAGATCTTCTAGGATGTCTTTTCCAACCTAATTGATTCTGTGGTTCATATCCCCTGCCTCTTTTTGTAAGTCAACAACACTAATGACTAGTCATTTATCCTTATATCTCAAAGTAATACCCTCTTAGAGCAACAATTTCACATGAATAATTTTATGCTGACTCCAATGTGACAGTGTTAACAACTGACCTAATCCCTGATTTCAAGTAGAAAACTTATCCCTCCAGTCTTAAGAGTTCACTGTTCTATAGCATATAAGCAAATTGTCATATAGAAAAAAAATTAAAAGGCATATATGTTCTCTGTATTTTCTGCAGATTCTCATGCGGTGTCTCTGGACTCATCTCCTTCCTTTTCTGTTTTAATTCTACAGGCTTTTCCAGACTTTTTATCTGAGGTAGGTGATTGTCAGTTTATTCAAGGCACTTACCATATTTGCAAGAACTAGCACAGACCTCTCACATATTTGGTCTAGGTGTGATAAGAACATTTGCTCTTTTTACATTAGCTCCACATAAAACCTGTCAAAGACACCAAGTGGTCCTGCAATATATCATCTATTCTGCAGTGCAAGTGAAGCTGGGTGGTTGGCTTCATCAGCCCTTTAAGACCAGATATCACTATTGCTGCCTCAAAACAGCTGCAGCTCAGAGAGGCTGGCAAGATGCACACATCGTGTGACATCATCTGTAGGAAAGCAGCTCTGTACTCTTCCATCAGTGGAAGGTGCCCTGAACACAACAAATGTAAGTGCTCTGAATGAGGCTACAGACCCTCAAGCTACATCTGTACTGGTAAAATAAAGGGTGCTGGGCTGGCTTTGGCACAGCGCTGATCCTCTCCACTGTTAAATTTCTAGAATGATTTTGGCTTGGGGCTGACTTGCACTCACCCAAGCAATCTGCAGGAAGACTTCTTGAGCTAGGACTGACCAGGGATTCTCCCCAGTAGAGCAGCTGGCTACAACTACCTTGCTTTTGAAGGGTCAAAGTGTTTGTGTTGATGCGGGCAATCCAGTGCCAGGTGACTTCAGTAGCAAAGAGTTTGATCAAACATGTTTGATTTACTAATACAGATGTAGCCTCACTGTGTGACAACTTCCTGTGAAGTCAGAAGTGGAAGCTTCTGAAGGAGCCCAGTGGGTTCCCATGCCCTGGATTGCCCCTCTGCTAGCTCTGAAAAGCCAGATCCTGAATTCTCTGCTAAAGTCTTCAACAGCATTGAATGAAAAAGGGCATGAGAAGCTACAAAGCAGACCCGGTTCTCCAGCCTCTAGGTAATCATCCCCAGGTCCATATGCAGAAGGAAAAATGTATATGCTTGGGTTTCTTTAATAGATTATGCAGTATACTTGCTCAAATTTATCACATGGGCTAATGTAAGATTTACTGTCCATAATTAATCAACCTTAGGCAAGAATATTTAGCACTTCTACTCCATTTTTCATTTTCAAAGTGCTTTTCAAACACTACCTAATTAAACATCAGGACCAATTATTTCCATGGTACTTTACAGACACTTTTAAAAAATGAAATAAGCACATTTTAGCATGTACATGAGGAATCTTTTTAAGTTAAAACAGCTCTATTTTCAACCTGCTGAAGGAATGAAAGCAGTAATAGGACTGAGATTCCAAACAGACCACAGCAGCAGCCAGTTAGATCTGCTCCTATGCACACAAAAGCCTGTAATATAGCCTCCTTCTCAAAACTTCTGTCTAACAGTTTCATTTTGCCTGTGAGAGGACACTTTATTACTGAAGAACTGCAGGACTGGGATGAGAAAGAATTACTTCTTTGCAAGGGACCTTTGGGCTGGGGTTCTGATTCATATGCTCAGCAGGAACTCATGAGGTCACACTTGTGTCTCACCCCATTTCTTTCACAGGGGTAGTGGAACAAGCTGTGTGTTCACACCACAGTGGTGTCTTCACCAGCAAAGTCAATGCAAGTCATGGTATTTACTCACTGAAAACTGTTCTAATGTCCTTCCCTCATGATGCAGTCAGCATTGGCAATTTTTTGACCACCTCTAAGGAGAAAACTGGGTGTGGTGGGCCTGTCATCCCAGCTTCTCCAGAGGTGCATGTGTGCCCATAAGCCTGGAGCTTCAGTGTGCACAGCCAGTTTTCCGCATCACATTTGGCATCAGTCTGATGATCCCTGAGCTCAGGTCAGCAGGTTGCCTCAAGAAGGGAGATCCCACCTGGACCAGAAGCAGAGCATCTCAGTTTCTGGCAGCAGGGTGCAGTTTACCCAGGGACGTGTACTGAGACTGTGGTGATACAAAGCCACAGGCCGGTTGACAGTAGATTTTGGCTGACAGTGCACACACAGCCCCTCCTGTGCCCTCTGCTACAGACACAATGCAGAGGTAAGGCATAGACTGCAGTGAGCCAGGCCTGCCAGGGCTTAACAGCAAGTTCTTGTTCGTGCCAGAATCCTTCTTACCTCAATAGTGAAGAAAGGATTAACGCTGCATAAATAGGCAAACAAGGGCAGGAAGTGTAACATTTCCCTGGCAAGATAAATAAAATCAAGAAGCAAAACATTCTTCATTAAACATTAAAAGTTTATGGATCTGCCAACATGGTCTGGTGCAGTTCTGGTCAGATACCTAAGAGAGCACTACATAAGCCAGCTCCCTTACTGGAAGCAGCCTAGCCAGGCAAACATGGCATTCTGCACCACGTCATTAAGCCCTGCTGCAAAGTCAGCTGTATTGACTCAGCACATCACACTAACGTTGCTTCACTTATTCTGGGGCCTGGACAGGTTTAAGCAGCATGGATAACTCAGTGCAGCACTTAGATGAGCTCTCCAGGTACACATCAAGGCAGGGGACAGCAAACTTTCAAGGATGGTGTGTACCAGATGGTATTTTTCTTTCCCAGATTAGAGGTTAAACATGCTGGTAGGAACGCTGTGGGATCCATGAGAGACTGCCTCTTACAGAAACAATATGCTACCATTTTCTATCATCATTAAATTGCATCTGTACAAGGCAGAAGCTCCTGCTGCTCTCAGAATGAGCCAGAAGGTGGGAGCCACCAACGTCTCTCTCCAGATGGCACAGCCCCAAAACCAGCTCTGTGACTGCCCTACTGGTGTTTTCAGAAATTGACTTCCATGATGCTACTGGTTTCAGTGCCCCAGACTGTGAATAGGCTGGAAGAGTCACAGGGGTGCAACAAAAAAGTTCTGCAAAACTGAAATTTAGGGCTAAGGCTTTTCTGCCTTATCCTTAAGTGCTATGCTTGGGCACAGCTGCCTTAAAAACGAATTACAGAGTTATATTCTGGCTTAGATGTAAGCAAACTTACCTTCACTTATTTAATTCACAATTAAATAAGCCAAGTATCTTTCATAAGAATGCTAAAAATTGGGCTTTGGGTTAGATTGTTGACCTACATGCCTCAGCCCCCTGGCTGTGAAATGGGAACAGTCTTTCCAGCAGGGACATTGCTGAAAGAATTTCATTCCTGCTTATAAAACACTACCGTAGTGAAGTGATAATAAGAGATTTAGATGTGTTAGTTTTACTAAATGATTTAAAATATCCAGAGCAGTAAAAACAGTCCGAGCCTTTCTTTTGCTTGTACTAGTGTAAATGGAAGCAATTCTATTGAATACAGCTCACTGTATATGAAATTTAATTGAAATCAATCCTTACCTCTTTCTATGTAACTAAAATGGATAACAGGAATTTTTCTGATCCCACTCTCACTTAAGTTACATCAGCTTTTTATCTGAGGATCCATTTATGGAGTTATTTGTTTTAAACTTTAGTCAGTTTCAAGGCTTACACAAAGGCCATGGATGTTTTAATTTATTTATTTCAGTATTGTCCCTTGGGAAGAGCAACTTGGAGAACACACAAGCCTGAGTTTGAAAAAAAGGCCATAAAATAATTTCTGAAACTGTATGAGAAGCCAAAGCAGCAGATCTTTTAACACTTAGTCATAATTATGCAGAAACTAGGGAAAATTTAATTCCAACTACCTGTGTGCAAATCTTTTTGATTTAAGTTTTGCCATATATTCCCAAATGCATTTTTACCCTCCTTACTAACCTGACTGTTCCAGCAGCACTGCATGGCGTAGACACAGCTAAAGGCTACACTTCATTGATCACAGCTGATTCTGTTATGAAGCCATTCCCTCTAAGGTGGAAGCTGCTCAGCTAAGCACCACTCAGAAGGGACATGGTGACTGGCAGAGTCTGTTCCCAGTCCACTGCAAACATCAAGTGCCAAGTGTTAGTTAAGCCACCAGACTACATCAGGCTTCAGTGATGACTGAATCCCAGCTTTGAAAGCAATATTATTTCAGACAGAAAAAAAAAAACAAGAAAAAAAAATAATGGAAAGGACAAGCGATTCTAACTTTTCCATTCTTAATACCTTCTTTTCCAAGAATATTTGGCAAAATAATTTTCCTGGATTTGTTTACAAATGGGCCTGAGGAACCGAAGGGACTCATCTCATACCACATTGTGAAAGCTGGATGAAGAGGACCCCAGCAAGAATGCTCCAGTATCAGCCCAGTAGCTATGCCTTCAATCACTCCAGAAATGTGTTTTCCCACAAGTAAACCTGTCAGCATCCCTCCACCTATGGGTCTATGTCAAAAAACATACAATAGTACGAGGAGACCTCAGGGTAGATCCATATGGCAGTTGTTATGTCCTCATTGCAAGTGGTCAGAAAGGCCAAATTTCCTTTTTCTTCCGATTTGATGACTTAGATGATACCTGAAGCACAAAACAAAACTGAACGGAACATTTTTTCTACATTCCCTTCAGTGCAGAATGGGTTTTACAGACAATACTCTTACACGAAGCCAGTCAGATGTAAACACTTTGTACAGTGACTTTCCAAACAAGCTTCAGATCTAATGCTGTGTAATCCTGATCCTAGCCCTGATAGCTCCCACTCACAGCGTGACCAAAAGAGGCTACAATAAGCAGATGTGAGTACAAATAAAAAAATGGGAACTGTGAGGGTACCATTCCTGATTAGATGCCTGATGAAGCACCAAAGGCAGTGGGCCAAACAATGCCATACATCACTAACCCACTCCCCCAGTCTTACCATGAATCACAAGTTATTATTTCTGGTAATTTACAAGGTATGATAATATGGATGGCCACTAGTTAAATATACAAGTCAAAAATGCAATCCCCACATCAAGGAGACTAGGATACTTTTCATCTGCCACAAATTGTGGACTAGTCAGTATTTGCTTTGGAGCTGCTTAATAGCTGTCCATTATTGCATGTCACATTTTGTTACTCTGCACCTAAAGAATTAATGATACTCTGATTAAGAAAGGAAAATAAGTTGTTATTATGAGATCCAAAGATCCTCAGTTTTTCAATTTTTTTTAACAACTCAGTTTATTTCTTTTCCAAATGCCAAAACAAAGTCTCAGGAAAATTATAAATACTAAACGACTAACACTTACAGAAATGCAGCCACCTTCCCAAATTCACAGAAGTTTCTTAGTTTGCAGCTTTGAGTGGGTGCCTGTAGACCTGTTGTTGGGAAAGGGTGGTGGGAAGGGGGAGAGAGGGGGAAAAAAGGGAGAGGTGGAAAGGAAAACTGGAAAGGAAAAAAAAAAGGAGAGATATATAAATTTCAAAAAAAACCTCTAGGAGAGGCTACTGCAATAGTATGGCATGGAAAGACTAATGGGGATAGCTGAACCAGTGCATGAGATTGTTCTGAAATTACAGACAATGTGTATTTTGTTTAACACATTCTATGTTATTTAAAGAAAAGTAAGAAGAAGAATTCCAGCTGGGATGGAACCTACAGAGCCCCTTGAGCAATTTGAATAATTATAGACTTGGATAAATTGCAGTTAAACCATTTGTTTCAAATGTGCTACAACCAATAACTAAACCAGCAACAGCTTTTCAGTGTAAGAGATCTGTTGCTGGCTTCAGATAAAGTACAGTGAGCTGCAGATAGTTACTGGCCAGCCATACTCTATGTAATGAAAAAAACTTTTCCTCCACAAAGCCTGTGATTTCCGAACTTCAGATACCAGCAAAAAATAGCTCTATGCATTTGCTTGCCATATGTACTCAGAAAAGAGAAAAGGTATTTTTCTGGAATAACAAAGGCAGATTTGGGGTTTCTCTGTTACATTCCATGATTTCCAGAATAAGAGTTTCTTGGTAATAAACTAATCCTCATTCTTAAGAGACCATAAAAACAGAGGCAGAAAGAAATTGTATTTTAATGTTAACAATGGCCAGAACACACTTTAAATTCTTGTTTGAAAACTTTCCTCCCACCCTGTTCTTCCCGAATTTACACCAGTTACCAGTTACCCTGCCAATGTTAGAGCCTTCCCCTATTTCACAGACGTAAGTAGTGTTATAAGGGGCAGATTCATGTGGAGAGTAGCACAGGAATTACTGTGAAACTTGTTTTATCATTCTTATATGGACAAAAGTCCTACACAAATCCATGATTTTGTGCTGAGCTCAGTGCCATGAGACTTCTCTGTCCAGTCGGGTCCTACAGGGCTCAGTGCAGCTCGGTTTTACCACAGGGTCTGCCAAATATGCCTCTCAAGGAAGGATGAGGAAGGAAGACGTGAGGATTTGATGTACCTGAGGACAGGAGAGATGCTTGCATCTGCCAAATGTGCTAAGAACAACAAATTGCTTAAATCTATTGAGTTTAAGGAGCCTGGGGTAAAAGAGTGGTACTTCAGTCAAGCTTGTACACCATGTAATGGCTCCATGAAGTACAAACACAGGCATGTTGTAGAAATCACATTGCCACAGCTGCAAGATGAGCCACAAGTGTTCTTCCAACAGCAGTCCCACTTACCCTTGCCACTCACAGGGACAGCCATTTATTTTCTTTCTGCAACTCCTCTGCAAACACAAACTTAAATATGCACACAGCCAAAGCACCTCACCAGCACGTTCAACCCTTTCTCCCTGCACGTGGAGTTGATTCAGTATTTGCCTGTGGCTGCCAGGATCATCACTGAAGTTTGGCTGCCCTCCCTGAAGTCCTGCTGCTTTGGACGCCTGCACTGTAGCATTTAAGACAGTTGGGGCAAGTGAACAGATGCTTCTGCAAGGTCCTTTTATCTAGTGAAATGGAAGTGCTGCACTAGGAAATAGGTACCTCTGAGAGCACACTGAAATGGGCATGAAGGCAAAAGCAACTATTTTGCATTTCACAGTGAAATTTCTTCTTCTGAGGGAATTAAATAAATAAAAGAAAAAACATTGGTTACAAACTAAAAAGGGAGTAATAAAATTTAGCAACTGGGAAGCATGATGGTGCGTCTAGTCCAACAGAAGTAGAGTGTGCTAATGCAGGAAAAATTTAAACTCAATGCATAGGTTGATGGCTTCCACTGTCACCTCAAATTGGGCATTTTTTTAACCAGCTCAGTGAGGAAGTTTGATGTGTTTTCAGCAGTGATCAGAACAGCAAAATCAACTGCACGATGTCTTGACTGTGAAAGAGGAAAGGGTGCCGGAGAAGTCTTGTGAACTACGGAAAAGCAGCATGGCCCCAGTTCTGGGGCTAGGCAGAAGAAGTCTGACCAATCATACTGGCATTCCTGGTTCCTATTAGGTGCTCCAGACAGGATGAAGCAAAATAATACTGACAAAAATCATGTACCATAGGGCCCTCAGAAATCTTTGGGAAGGGAGAAAAAAGTAACAACTGAGACACCATTGATTATTAACTCAATCTTAGGCATCAAACCAATGCACATTCCTCAGCCCAAAGTGGACAGTAAAGGCAGAAAAGAAAATAGAAATTAGAGTTAGTGAAATGAGAAAAAGACGGACCACTATCACATTTCTGTGTAAGTGAAATTGTGTTCTCTAAAAGGAGTATCATCATAGTGATGAATGAGGTATTAAGATAGAGATTTGATCGTTTTCCAATGTTTTGTCCTATAAACTTTTAATTATTGATCTACTTTCATTTTGTGAGCCTGTTCTTCTATATCATTATAGATCATTTCTACTCATAACCCGTCAGTATCATCTACTGCTTACTTTCATCCTGATTTTTCCAGTGATAAGTCTCTAAAAACCCCTGAATAATGTGTCTGTCCTTGCTCTTCACGGTCTTTGTGTTGATTCATCATGATTTGATATTTAATTGGACAAGCTAGATAAATTTGATTCTTTTAACCTTTTGTCATAAACCAATTCTTCTTGTCTTTTCATGATGTTCCACCTTTGATTTATCTGCATGTTCACTGATGTTATAAGGTTTCCAGAAAACAATGTATGCTCTTTTCCATGCCAAAAGTTTTACAGGATATCCAAATAAAGCTCAACACCACCAAAGAACACTGCTTTTCAACAGGACACTGCTTCTCCTCAACTATTTCACGTTTCCATAATATTAAAAAATATTTCAATCCAATCTAATAATTTAAGAGGCCTTTGGGCTTCACTGATGGCACTGACTTGTTTCACATGTGTTGGGTTTGACACCTGCTATCCTGATACTACCAACCATCCTGCAGGTGGCTGTCGTATAAGGACAGCTTAGTAATTAGGGGTAAATCTTCACAAAATCACCACAGTCTTGCTAGAAACTGAGCCACTTCCTCACTGAGCACTCCGAGTTTTTGGGCAGAGCAGTAAATAGGACTTTCTAATTTTCCGTAAATGGAAGGAGGCAGGGGCAAAATTTCCTGCTTCCTCTGTAGACTGCTCTGACTCTCTTTTGAAAATCTTTCTCTGCATCATCTACCTAGAAATAATTCTCTAACACCTGCTTGGCTTTAAATATGTGAATAGAGTAGTGACTTTGATGGGAAAACCCAGATGCTCATATTTGAGTATGCTTTAAAGTGGTTTGCTAAATTAAAGCCTAAGGACAAAGGAAGCAGTTTAGAAAGAGCATCAGCAATAGAAAGTCATTGCCTATAACCTGAAATGAACTCAAAACTTTTTAGCTTGGCTATTTATTTACTTTAATATTCACACATAACTGTAATTCCTGCCGTGAGAATTACTGCGATGATGTGATATGCAAGAACAGTCTCATGATATTTTCTGCACATATAAAAGTGGAAATCCCACAAGGGAATTTCATCTTGAGAGATTTTTACTCTGATTTCTAAAAGAAAATGCATTGTTGTGTTTTTGAATTAGCTACAATAGATTTTGATACCTCCTTCTGAGGTTCACCAACCAGTGCTAATGCAATGATCACAGTTTCATTTTTAAGCATTTACTAAAAAAGAAAAAGAAGACTTTCCTTGGGGGGAGAGGGAACAAATCCACTGATTCACCAGGATCCATTCATTTGCATCAAAAAACCCAAATATTTTTCATGTTGCCCCTAATTTCTCAGCCACCACTGTCATTTCCCTAACCACTCCCCATCAGTTTCACACTGAGGATGTGTTATGAGACTGAGTGGGGACATGCAAATCATGCACACATCCCTGGAAAAATGCTTGGCAAATCTGGCTTTTCTGTTTTGCACTCACTTGCCAAAAAATATTCCCTCATCCCCCAAGCCCTCCCTCTGCCATGTCTAATTTAATTTCAAAAGTCAGAAACTTAACAGGGACATAAGCTTCCTAAACAAGCTGTCATCTAACAAGAAATGTGAATGCAAAGCTTATAATTACGATTTCCTTTAGGTGCAGGCAAGACAGTGCAATCTTGTAGGTATTCTTGTCCACAAGTGCTAATACAACGACAGGGTTCACATGGCTGGTGGAGACTGCATCCCCGCCCTTTTCGCTCCTAAAAAAAAATCAAAACTCCAGATATAGGAGTTTTTTTGTCAATCCTGCCTGGCCAACAAGGCATGAGGCTTTTGTTGCTGATGCCAGAGGTTCTGAGACGTATAAATATTCTGCATTTCACTGTAACAAGAAGCTGAATGACTCTGTAGAGAGCTCAGGGCAAATGAGACTTACTGACCTGCTATTTCTGTAGCTCTGATATTTTATCTCTTTAAAGGGACTTGCATACACTGAATTTTCAGTTTTTGAGTAAAAATAAGTCACTCATTTTCAAAGACATCCTCTCTGCACCTTCCTTTTCTTCAGGTCCCTAGGACCTTAAGGACACACAATTTATGAGTATGAATACATCTGTGTATGTTTGGGAGTGAAAAAGGGAAATCATAGAGATATCATTCATTTTAATCACTAATTTTGAAACAGCTGGTGAGCCTGGACTCTCTTGTTCAAGCACAATCATTTTGTGCCTTTTTTTTATCTCCGTTGAGGAATCCTTGCTTAAAGTGAGACTTAAGTACTTGCCAATAGCCCACAGTAAATACTTTTTTTTGTCTTTTTGCAGTCCTATGATGACTGGCCTTCTTTCCCCTTCAGTAATCACTGTCTAAAAAAAGAAAACCTCCAGGCGCACTTCACTTTTGTCCCTTCCCCCTGGCAGGATGCCCAGCCTCAGTGTGATGCTTTTAAACCCTTCCCCCCGCAGACACAAGGTTTCCACCACATTATTATCCCGTGCAGCAGAGGGGGGGAGGCAGGGCTGTGGGATATGATACCATTCAGGCAGAGATGCACGCAGACAGAGCCCTTCCGAGCACCGCCCGGTTTGCATTCCGTGTGCTCGCACCTATCCTTCCACAAGAGAAACCTCCCGGTGTCCTGTGTTTCAGAGACGTCTTGGTTAAGACTCTGCCACAAGGAAAACATGATGAATATACGAGTGCAGATTGCCAGGCAGCCTAAAGTGCGTGTGTGTGTGTCATGTGCACACGCGGGTGTGCTGGTTTAATGAAAATTCAGCAGTAGTTTCACCAGGCTGAGAATGACAGCCAAAAAAAAGAAACAATGAAGAGCCTTTCTATTGTTGTGCAATGGCAAGTTCTCAGATAATCGCTCTAGATGTGATGCAACACTCTTCACACAAGGAAGCTCCTGGGAATTGTGATAGTGCACGACAATCCAGGATCCTGTCCTGCATAAACAGTGCTATCATCATCTTAAACAGCACTGCAGACAGGTGACCAGCAGATGAAGGCTGCATTATTCAAGCCATTTGAATAGAAAAATTAAACTCGGATTTACTGCAAAGACTCCTTTCAGAGCTGTAGCTTTATCAGTCATCCAGAGAATCAATGTTTTTCTGTATCACTTTTACTGCTGCAGTAAGGCAAAGATCTTTTGTGATAAACTCTGGTTTATTTTTTTCATTTTTGTTCCCAAGAGAGCAGTCCACCCAGGTCACTCAAAGCTAAGTGTCTTGCTTGCTTCCTTGCAGTTCTAGTTTTCTGGGTATTAGCTCAAAGAAATTTCCCAGAAAAGCTAAAAAAGACTGTTCTCCTTGAGCTGATGGTAATACCATAAAACAATTGAATTTGATATCTTTAACTTGCTCAGAGCACCGTTTCAATAGAGAAGAAAATAAATATAGAGACAAGTGTATCTAACTAGAATTAAGATAACCTGTGAATTGTCACTAGATGAGAAGATACTGTGCTGCTGTTTATCCAGAGAAACGCTGTGGCTGTGGTCAATGACACCAAATGTCAGCTTAAGCTGTCCCTCCTCCCTGCTCCCAGCTGCTTGTTCCTGTTTCCATCACCACAACTATTTGCAGGGTTCCACTAAATCAGGAAGTTGATTCAATTTAAAACAAAAAAAAAAAATTACCACCAAAACACACAAACCAGAAACCTAACAATGAAACAATAGAGAACTGGGAAACTGAGGTCAGAACTGCCACTACTTATTTTTTATCATCAAATCATGGTCTTATGCTAGATTTTCAGATTTTTTGATGCTATGTAAGACACTGTGATGCTACACAATGTGCTTCCTTCCATAAACATCTACAACCCTGAATTTTTGTGCCACTTATTTGTTTTGTACCATAGGCTGCATCCAAGAAAAGATCTTCATTGAAAGGTTGTTTTGTTTTGCTTTTCTGGAAAGAAGGCAAGGGGTTATTTTCAAGTAGATGATTTGGGAGCCCTGGTTGTGTGCAGCTACACCAGTGCAAAGAGTATCTGCTAACAGCAGAGAAGGAAAGCAAGCAGGACACTGGGGACAGGGTGAGAGGAAGAGGTGCCACCAGTGGATGCTTCCTGAGCAGCCTGAGGCCCAACATGTGGTTTTGCACACACAAATTCAGCTGCAGGCACTCTGCTCACCCTGAAGTTCAACACTACCATGTGACTGCTCAGACAGGATAAGCCCTAACCAGGACCCTTCACACGGGCAAATCTACTGCTGAATTCAGTTCTCATCTACATCAAGCCAAGATCAATAGCAAAACTAAGGTTTGAACTTCGGCAGAGTTGGGATACCATTTGATAGAGGATATGGATGGTGCTTCCCAAACCATCCACCACAGCCTTGGGCTGAGCCAATGCACAAACCAAGTGAAAAACCTGACCACACCTTTTGCATTTGGAGCCACCTGTATTCAGATGATTAGCTTGTGTGAAGTGAGGATAGAAGGCTTAATGTTGACACTGCACTCAGTCAATCAAATCTTGCTGCTAAATAAAAAGGATACCTTGAGTGAGACCCAGCCGACCCAGATTTCAAGACTGTGTAAATACTCTAATTCCGTTTATCTGCTATCCCTCTCAGGGAAAAGCAAATCCTCAGTGGATTCTCAAAGCCCTCTCCTGTATGTTAACTATGTTTGGCCACTGAAGGAAGAGACACAAAGTCAGTTCTGTGGCTGGTTACCAACAGCTTGAGTTCCAAATATCAAGCCCTCGGAGCAAGCTGCTTGCAAAAGGGGTATGAGAGGAGACTGTGATAGGTAATTTTAATAATGAATGCATTTGAGGGGCCAAAATAACTAAATAGGAGAGTCTGCTCTCACACCTCCTGGGCACAAAGGAAATAACCAAGTTCCCTGCATTAGTAACCAAAGACCAACTCAAAAAGCATTTAACATTAGTCGGGGAAATCTCATTCTCTCTAAAGCAGATGTAAAACAAAAATTACAATCACAGGGACTCAGATGTCCACAAGTAGCATCCATAACTGTAAATCTAGTATAATCTATTTATTTATTTATTTAACCATGAAGGATTTCATTGTAATTACTAGTGCTATTGCAGATCCTAAGAAACTGTGTGGAGCAGCATTTACGCCAGAGAGAAAGGAAAGGCTGTGAAAATAAGATGAGCAACAAAAAGACCTATATATTATTAAGATGCAAAAGGCTGAATCCTCTTGTAAGAAAACTGCACTTAGAATGTGAAATAAAGGTTTTTTCTCATCTGCAGTAAAATGTCCCCGCTATAGCCTGCCTGTCATGGAGCATCCACTCCCCTCCAGTGAGAAGCAAGGCAGGCTTAGTGCCCTTCAGGCAAGGAAGCAAGGGAGACAGGAGGTCCAAAAATCCAGGCTAGCTCCTTTCAGTACAAAATCCTAAGCACTGTCCCTCTCCTTCTCTTCCATAACAGACAGTGCTTGTAGATGTCTCCAGTAAAATGCAGATGTCAACTATACTCTTTTTTTTTTTTTTTCCCTTTCAGGGCTCTGAAAAGGTCCAGCAAAGCAGTGTAACACTACCCTGGTTTAGATTGTGCAAAGTATGTTTACCAAGGGTGAAAGGAATTTAGTACATACTCCCTCCCCCAGGATCTGCAGGACTTGAGAAGGACTGAACCAGGCAGCAAAAGAGTTGGAGAGTTAAAAAAAAGAACTACAAAGCAGGCAATTTTGTTTAACACACATCCTTTTATTTTATTCTTTAATGCATGGACAAAAGCACATAAGACACAAAAAAAGGCACATTTTTTATTTAAATTAGTTCCCTGGATAGATTGCTATTGCTGTTTTAAAAATACTTGATTTTCATAAAATTCTACACCAACACCCAATAAGGTACAGGCAGGGAATAGATTTCCTTTTAACTGGTAGTATGGGGAGGAGTGCTTGTTTTTTAGGTTTGTTGTTTGTTTCTTTGTTTGTTTGTTTTAACCCAAAAAATCAAGCTACTTGATGAATGCCACACACACAAAGAGCAGTATCAGTGCAACTGAAAGGTGCCACAAAGTGCATCAGGGGTGCCAAGAAATAACCAGGGGCAAGAGATAGGCAATGTGATTCACAATCTCCATAGACCAGCTGAATCTCCCCTCAGAAGTGCTTGTCTCCATCAATTATAGATAGAGCTTGGCCAATCAGCCAAGCTTAGACACCTGACTCATCCTGTCTGGCATCTGGAAGCAGTGGTGGAGGGTAAGTGATAGTTTTGCAGGGCATTTCAAAATGTTACACATCTAAGGAGCACAGCAGCTCAGACACAGGCATTCTGCATGGTGTGAGGACTTGATCTCATGAAGCACTGTGTCCTTCTCTTCCAAGTAGTCAGGGAAATGTGCATCCAGAAAATGCTCTGCATCTTTACAGAGCAAATCCAAATCAAATCCAAATCCAAATCCAAATCCAACCCAATTATTTGGGGGAAAAAAATCTGAATTTACAGACACACCTGAATTGTTCTTCCTTAATACAAACTTCACAAATGCAAACTGAAACTTTTCTGCATGGTGGGGGTTAATTTCTGATAGACTGGAACACTCTGTTCTGTGTTGTGTAAATTTGACTACACATTTAAGCACAGCTGTGACTGATTCATCAGATATTTCTGCTGCAGCTGAAAAAGGATTTGTTATATAGAGAGGCACTATCACTTTGTATTTGACCATACTGGTGGCAGGGTGCTGAGACATGAACTGTGTTTGCCTGCAGGTGGTCATACTCTTTAACCAGTGGGCCTGCTTGTTAGAATGCAGTTCAGACTAAAAGTTCTTCTGTGGAGAGAGATAGACTGTTCCATCTGCCTTATTTTAGATGTCTAAAACTGAGATGAATCACTTCCTTAAAGTGTCTGTATCTCTCCATGGAGTGCACAGAGTGTCTTGGACAACGGTTACATACACAAGTGAGAGGGGAAAAAAACACTTCCTCTACCACTGCTTTTTTCCATTATGGCAAACTACTGTGGATACTCCATCTAAATATTTCCATTTATGCAACAACTACAAATTGATATAACTCATATTACAAACCCCTTCACAGTTCCCCCAAGCAAATCATCATCATCATCATCATCATCATCATCACAAGAACAACTTCTGCACCCAAGTCTACCAGTAAATTTGTGCTTCAGCCAAGCAAGACCTTTATCATATTCTCCCCAGATTTCTTTCTGCAGGTGCACATTTACCTGCCATAGTTGATGAGCATCATATATTTAACTATGGAGGAATAACTAATGCATAAAAAGCCTTTCTGTGAACACTCATGCCACATTCTCAACAGATTTACATAAAGTCACATTCACCCTGTCCTTCTTTCTTCAGTTTCAATGTAAGCTGCATGAAATACTCATGGGAAGCAGAATTGGAGGTTATACATTGAAATTCCCTCAGATCTTAATTTTGCTGCCTGCTGCAGTTACAGGAATAATGTTGTTGTGAGTTCTCTCCATCCAACCTAGAAAATAGAAACAATACCACATATATGAAAAAGTACAGTTGACATACCCAAATGAAACACAATTCACAGACCTCAAAATATTATTCTATATTATTAAATTATTATAATATATTATTAAATTATTATTATATTAAAATAAAGTTTGAATTGTTCCAGGCCAGCAGACCCTGTCCTGAATATAATATAATATATATTATTACTAATATTATGTACAAATATTTGTATTGTTATTATTATTTATATTTTTATATTAGAAATATTATATATTTGTAATATAAATTACAGAAAGTATTTAGCGCAGCAGAACAATAATGTTAGTTGAGATCCTAAGATTGTCTCACCATCTACAAAATACAAACAGTGATAGCCAGAAGGATGAAAAATATTCCTCTCAGGCATTCTGTTAATGAAAACCAAGCATATTATCCATGCAAATTATTTTCTCAGTGGTGTTTATAGAGTTACACTTTGAGGACTTTCAAAGCTCCCTCATTTTTTGAAAATGCAGGTAATTTGTTTCCTTTCAGATGAGTGAGTGTTTTCTGGCTCTTTATCTTGACTTTTAATCTGAAAACCTTTTTTCCCCCCAGCCCTCACAGCCTAAATGTGCAAAGACGGAAAATAAGTGACTCTTTTGCACTCCTCTTAGAACAACAAACAAAAAGAGCGAACCAGAGGAGGTTGGCACCTCACTAATAACCATGTGCAACCTTTTGTTCTGCTAATAATAGTCAAACATGCAAAACCTGTCAGAAAGACCTAAAGATCTCTTCTCTGACACGCTCTGAGGTCTTGGAGGTTTGTATTCTATCTGTTTCAGCATGACATGCATTGTCTTTTTGGCACTGTGATTGTCTTTACCTCATTCTCTGCCTCAGGAGAAGATAACATTTATGGTGCCACCTTTGTGACTCTTTAGGTTTCAGATAGCCTACTTTACGCTGGCTCTCCACATGTTGAGAAATTTGGACTTCACTGCCATGTGGGACCTTCATGGCAATTCATCCTCTGCCAGAAAGGATTTTTGTTTTCCCTTCCCCTCTCATAGTACATAAGCTTTATAGAAAAACATGACAGTAAGACATGAGGCAGGCAAAAGTATCACAACCCCTATTGCACTGTTACTGTTCTTTTTTCCTCTCCCTGTCTCTAGAGTTCCCCTGCCTTAGCTTTTCTCCATCATTGCACTAGATTTATTGCTTCAGTAAATTTCTGCAAAAGGAGAAAAAGAAGGCACTCAAAGACCCTAGGGACTACCAGCAACAAAAGCATTCCAGAGGGTTCCGTTTTTTCACCACTGCTAAACCAGAGCAACTGGATGAGCAATGAAGGGGGTGGGGTCAGATGGGAAGGAAGAGGATGCCTGTTTGGAAGATCAAGAGGGAAGAAAAGTCTGAAAAGACAGGAGAAGCAGGGCTGGCATATTCATGGCCCCAAGGGACATGGGTAGCAGGAGGAGGAGCAAAGGAGGAGTGAGGCAAAGGCTCACCATTCACTGTAAAGAACAGTGTGCCCATCATGGGCCTGGTTCTTTGGGAAATGAAATGGTACTGCCCTGTCTGTTACACCTTTTGTCTGACTTTGAATTCACAAGAAACATTATCTCTTTTCAGATAATTTTTAACTTGGCAGTTTGCTGTACTGGAATGCAGTATATGACTGTTTTACCCCTTTTGCTACAATAATTTGCACACTGAAAGAGGAAGAGGTGTAGAGAGCCTGTAAGATGGGCCATGGAATGTCATACCACGCTAAAAACTTTAGTTAGCACCACTGTGTGCTTCATTTAAAATCTGACAATCCCCATTCTCTCATCGCACTTCATTTAAATCTGACATTCCAGTTACCTGGAGCAAGTGCTTTGATGAAGAGAAACTTGGAGGGTAATCCACCAGGACACATTAAACTGTTACAAGTCATAAAACATCTGCACCCAATGGCAAGCTATAAAGCTGAATGGATAAAGCTATTAAATGCATAGCATTGCTGGGCTGAATTCTTCCCCCTGTGAGCACACTCAGCTGGTTCACGCACAAATGATTTTCTCATGATTGTACAATGAGCAGCTCATATGATTATGATTTTCAGTAAGGAAGTTTGCTAGCAAGAGCTGAGTTAGGAGAAATTTGCATGCTTCTAGTGAGCACAAAACAGAGAGCATATAAGATTCCTCTAGTATTTACTCGGCATATGATTTGAGATGTCTTTTCCCATCACATCTGCTGTACAACTTTATATAATGATGAAAACATCAAGAATTAGCTAAAATGAAATAGTACTCAAGTAGAATGGAAAAAGCCACTAATGCAAGAAAATTGTATCTTTTAGAAAGCTGCGTATCAACCGTGTTTATTCCATTTCTTCTTCTGGGCAGGGAAATTAACAGGGGAGAAGTGGTGATACCCAGTTCCAGCTCTGCTCTGGAGTTCAGCAGAGCTACCAGAAACCTTCATGGACTCAGGAAAAGCTCCTACACATACCCTGATTAGCAAAGAACTGGTAGAACCCAGCATGAAAGGGTTCTGCCCTCTTTGTATCCAAACACTGGTACTGCCTTTGCTGGCTGAGATTGAATAGAGGTTGGCACAGGTTTGATGAAGTCATCCACCCAAATATGATTCCAAGGGACCATGTTTAGTTTTTTAAGGGGCAGCTGAAAGCACTACTCATAGGGATTGAAGCAGCAGCATTGTCTGTGTGGTCTCACAGAGTCCTACTGATTTTGTCCAAAAGAAATTACCTTGTTTTCAATCCACTCATCTCTTCCTCGCACTGACATGCAACAGAGAATCCATTCAGTAGAAATCACTCTGTACAATCTGCAATAATCTCTTCCTTGTCCAACACCCACCACTTCTTCCATATTTTCCACATATGGACTGACATTTTCAACACAGGAAGCAGCTTCATGTCACCACAGGGTCCACAGAGCCCAGCCTAGATAAGAACCAAGATTTCTACTTCGCTAAGATCTTCGTATTTTTTCCGCTCAGAAGTAGAATAGCAAAAAAGGATATTCCTTGCCAGATATCCTCCAAATATAACCCCAGTAAGTCAACTGAAATTCTGTTTTCTTAAGTCAAAATTCCTGTAATCTTTACTAGTCAGATTCTTGACACTGAAGAATAATTTCCTGTACAAAATGTTGCACTTCTTACAAGATAGCATTTTCCAAAATTAAAATGTTAAACTGGAAAATGGCCATCCTACTACACCTACCATATTTCAGGGTAATCTCCTCTGCAAACATTAACTCAGCTACCACCTATAGCCTGAGTAATCACTTAAGCAAACATTCTTTCAGTTGCTATCTCTGAACAAGCACCTCACAAAGCTGTCTTTTTGCTATATGTCTATCTTCTTTAGATCAAACAGAAGTCCCAGGCTGATCCTCTGTTCATTCAAGCACAGTTTCCTTCATGCATACCGGACCACCGTTTTGCCTGTGTCAGGTATCTACAACTCATATCACTCCCTAGGTCTTCATTTGCAGGAAATATTTAAATTTTTCAGATTCTAGCATCTCCAGGGCCAGTCTTACATTGCAGATATCTGCTTACACAGATAAAGCAAGTGCATGAGATTGCAGGATGATATTTCTATACTGAAAGCAGCATAGGAATTTAGACAGCATAACAACTGTCGAAAGACAGTTTTCCTATATGAATATCTTTTACTCTTTCCCATTCCAATAATACTGCCCTTATTCATTCACTAAAATCTTCATGTTTTCTCCCATGGTTTTCTTACTGTTTGTGAGAAGTTTCTAGCTAAAAATTACATTTCATTATAGAGTTTAAATTCTTTCTTAATAATCTCTCTTGCCAATCAGTTTCCAGAAAATAATTGTCAAGAGTGTAGGTACCAGTAAGATGAAGCTGTTGTATAGGTGTGCCTTACTGCTTCTGTAAATTCCTCTATTTATCTCTAGCAATTTGCTTTCACTTACTTATAATGTAGGCTCTTTATAGATCTTCCCTTGGAGTCTTAGGCATACTGTAAGGCTACTGCTACTCCTTTTGAAAAAGAATTATTATTATTATTAATA
>WAAE01022422.1:0-17220 GCA_013400495.1 Nicator chloris
AAAGAAAAAAGAAAAGGGAAAATGGTGGGCAATTTTTGAAGTTTTTATCCATAACTATCTGATTGGAAGATGCTGTAAAACAGCCCTTTCCCTACAAATGTTTTTGGTCAATCAGTACTTCTGGTTCTCCTTGTGGATGATATTATTTACTGCCAACTACTCAAACCGTACTCAGACAACATAATATTGTTACTCTGACACTGAGCTTTTTCATGGTGTTCCTCATCCCCACTGCCCCTTCCCAGACTCCACAGGAATATGCTGGACCTTTCTGCATGACTTTGCCCAGCTGTGACCTCCCCTTTTCTACCACCATCATCATATTCTTCCCCAGTTATATCTGTCCCTTTAACACCATTTCACAGCCACTGCTTCACTTCTTTCTGCTCATCACAAAGGTATTTTTATTTCCCAAGCCAAGCTAACCATCACTCACTGGAAGTCTGCAGAGACAGAGGCTGAGATGGGAAAACAAAAACCTGGATAAGTGGAGCTGTACCCAGCCACTCATACCTCTTCCCATCCTTCAATCCCCTTCAAATATGCATACACTAGTCAACTTGAGACAGACTCACAACACCCATTAGTTTAGCCCATGCAATCAAAGTCTGTCAAAGTAATAAGAAACTTAGTTAAAAAGAAATAAAAGGTCTTCTAATGGAAAGCATTAAACAGCCTTAATAAATAACGTAATTTTTTTGCTGCTGAAGGAGGAGACAACAACATGAACCTGACTCCCCTTCTTAGAGGACATTTTCCTATATTTTGCCTCTCTTCCTACATGTGTTTATTGTGCTTCCTCCCCACTCCTTTAGTCTCTCATGTTCCCTCCCATGTTTTCTGCAAAATCTCATTGAAACAGACCAAGGTCCGACACACTATCTTCTGTGGATGAGAGCTCATTGTGCTATCTCAAGGGCAAGCTTGGGTATCTAGAAGTCATGGCAACTGATGTCAGCTCTTCTATTTATAAATAGTTCATGGCTTTTAGGAATATAAACTAACTTATATTTTACCTGAGGAGTATAAAAATTTCCTTCTCATTTAAAGTGAGGATTAGAAGGAAGCTCTGCCATCTCTTGAATACTGCAGCACATACAGTGCAGCAAGATTGGTGACCTGCTGCCTGCTAGGAGACAAGGCTGCCCCAGCATCTTCAAATCTTGCTATTATGTTCATTAAAAAGTGTCCTTGGGGGTGATAGATTAGAAAAATACCTACTCTGGGCAATTAGTTGTTATCTGATTTAATTAAAGTGTTGTGTGCTGATAACTACACAGGCAATGGTAAACATCCACAGAAGTTGCTCATGCACACACATTTTTTCCCATCTTAGAAAGGTATTAGAAGCACATGTGAGTCAAACAGTTCATCATCTCTAAAACAGAAAAGACATACTTTGCCCCATGAACTCAACTAGCAATTGCAAAGTAAAAGTGTGCAAAGAAATACTGAGACTCTGATGTATCTACCAAAAATCTGAAACTCAGAAATTAGGCTTCAAAATAATTTCCAGTGTACAGGTGTGAACTAAAGGACATCTGATAGTGGCAGGAGTTATAATGAATTTAAGGGCTCAGATACGGTATATTAAGATGAAAAAGCTAAATCAGCATAAATAGTGCATTACAAGAAAAAAATCCTTTAAGTGTAGAGATGGATGGGGTGCAAGATTTAAATCAAGATTAGCACTCTACCTTAAGCCCACTATGAATCAGAACCAGGGCAAAACAAGAGATGAGTGCAAATGGCATTTGCAATACAAGGTAACATTTTAGAAAACAACATTTGCAATACTTCATTTTCACTATGAAGCCTGAGGCTGGGGGTCAGTGTTCTGCTCTGTGGAGGGCCATCCTCCAGGAGAGTAGGACTTCAATCCTGTGCTCAGAAAAGGGACTGTGACTAGCAGTGACCTGTGCACGTCCTTCACCATCTGCTCCCTGTCCTGCTCAGCGTGGCAGGAGGATCAGTCACAGGCACTGAGAGGCTTGAGGAGAGCCAGAGAGGGTCACATCATCACCTGGAACCCCATAACAACAGACTGCATCAGGCAACTGACATAGAAGTCATGGAAAAATCAAAGGATGAGTATTAAGTGGTCCTGATCCATTCCGCTGGCTGAGAACAAGCTCTCACTGAGCTCTTTACGAACATAATTATTATATTTAAGAAATTACAATATGCTGTCCTTTTGTCCTCTGCCTTCCCACCACATACTTTTCCTAATAACCCTGATTTCACAAACTGCAAAGAGGTCTGGAAAAGTTAAGCATATAAGAAATAGTTGAACTGTCTTTGCTTTGTTTGATTTTAACTACTTCATTGCATAATATTAAAAAGCCTGGCTTTGAGTCCATTAGCTTAAAACAGCAGAAAACAAACAAGTGATGAGCTTTGTCAGGATAAGATGCACACAGAAAAAACATTTTATTTCTATCAACCATACTATTTCCAAACAACACGCTATTTGTGTGCACTTAGCATGCTTCCTTCTGGCTCAGTTGGTTTCAGCTATATTGGTGATTTATGAGATGCTGGCTGTTCATGCTAACGTGAAAGAATCTGGAACAGCTGCGGAGCCGTACCAACAACCTCTTTTCTGAAGAAAAAGAAAGTTCAGCAGGAACTGCATGTAAACAGATTGTCTGAAAATCAGGGAGACATTTTAAAAGATGGGCCAAGCTTACACCTCACACTCACCAGAAGACAGAGTTTCACTTTTCTCAGAAAAAATCAAATAGACTTAGGGGTTTTTTTCCCCAATTCAATGCACTGGATCAGCTTACCAAGGGATCAAGGACATCTGAGCCAATTCAAGGGGCTCTGGAGGGTGGAGGATGATATAGCCAGCAGGCAAATGCTCCAGAAGTAAAACCCTTTCCTGACAGCAGTGATCTGGTAGATGTGCTCTGCCAGTGCCATGAAATCAATTACACTCCCATTTGTAGCATAAACTCACACTAGCAGAGATAATTTTGGCCAGTCAAAGGATGAAAGATAAGGGGCTGTCTTCCAAACAGTAGTGTCTGGCTGATCCAGGAGGATGGTTAGTCATGCAGCAGCAGAAGTTCCCAGGCAGAGGGATCAGCAAAAAGCCAGCATTTTCTTGAGCAGTATTTAATATAGCTAATTTCAGAATCACCACTGCCACAAAGCAGAGGCAGCAATAGGAAAAGTGTTTGCTGCCTCTCAGCAAACTGACATTTTTGTGAAAAGAAAAAAAAATGAAAATGCAAAACCAAATAGAAAATTCATTTTTGAATGTGTCTGTCACGCGCATGATTAGCAGCACCAGATTGCAAAACTTTATGATCCTTTTTAACCCACTACTTAAATCAGTACTATTTTCCTGTATTCTGGAATAGAATACCTGGACCACAGAGAACAGGAATCACAGAGCACACAGAAGCATTGATGTGCACAAAAGGACCTCTCCAGAAAAAATTACACTATGAATTCTCAAATTAATGTAACAGAAATAAGGTCCTTTCCAAACCTCAGTGGAATTGTCTTTGCAGTTGCAAAGGTGTCCTTTCCCTTCCCTTCCCTAGCTTCATTTTTGCAGAAATTAGGATTCACTGATCAGTCTTCGAGAAGTATCCCATAACAAACCATTAAACTTTTCAAATCCAAAATTATCCTTTGATAGGGATATGAGGCTTGAGTTTAGTTCTTCGTAGTCTAAGTCTTCTTAAAACGGGATGTTTTCACGCACATAAAGAGCCTTTTTGGAACATTATTTTCCTTCTCACAAATGGCAAGAGCCTCTTCTGCTAGCAGGAGTCTATGGCATACACCTGTTCACTTGAACAGACAAACTTTGAAAAATAATGTAGAAAAAAAAGACCTAATTTGAGTACAAACTCTTCACATTCATTCCTGCAATCCTGCAGTCTCAGCATAGATCATATCTTACAAAGAATTCAATGTGGTTTCTAGAATTCACTTACATAAATAAAACCCCAATATACAGAGTTCCCCTGCTCCCACCATCCCAGGAAGGATGACAGAGTTAAAAAAATATAACCTGAAGTTTCCTGCAGAAATTCGATCATTTTAATAAATGCCATGGAGAAAAGATCCATTTCTGTGCCGCTATTCCCAAGTTTTCCATTGACTGAGCAAGTGGCAACTCTACAAGCAGGATTTTCAGCTTACATCCACCTGTGATATCTTTAGAGACCAGAGAGCTCTCAGTGCACCTGTGTGACAACGCAGCTGAAGTCCATAACTAAACAAATAGACACACAAGCAGGCAGGACTAGGGGAGGACTCTATGTGTCCTTATCTCACATGACCTGGCCTAATGCTCTGCTTCAGACTTACTGCAGATTCCTGTGTCCAGTTCCTGCTATTCCTTTAAATCCTATGCTTAATTTAGAAACTAGAGTGGCTATCTCTTGTAGCTAAATCTGCTTCAAGGAGGAAAGTAGCAGAGTAAGAAACAAACTCAAATGCAAGCATCCTCAAGGCACTATTTCCAGGATTACCTGATTTCAATTAAAAAAATCCAAACCAAACATGAGCTATTTTGATTCAGAAAGATCACTAGTAACCTTTGAACTCTTTGGTTGTCCTGTGGGTTGGGACCCACAACCATATTTCAAACTCCTTTCAATCATCTTGACTTATGAAAACAGAGGTCATATAATACAAGACTGTCCAAAAGGGAGTAAAAACCAGTAAAGTAAAAGAAGCAAAAGGCACAGAGACTGCCAGGAGCTACTACAGCTGAATTTGAGAACTCAGTTGTACAGACATATACTGACATATCCTTGCACCCTTTTATTCTTTACTCCCTAAAGCATCTCCAAACAATTTTCTTCCATGGACTTCATTAGTTTCTCTCCTCTTTATTTGCCTTCATACTGTGCTACCATTTTGCTATGCTTTCATGCTGAGTTTCACACCAAGCAAACTATTTTAAGAACCTCAGATCTTGATAGAGTTGCAGGATGCCCAGAGCATTAAAATCAATGCCCCCTTCTAAATCCAAGTAATCCTAGACACAAACATGATAGATTTCAAAAATACCATGAAGTCAATTAAGCACAAAAAGCTGAAGATATTTTTGTGATTTTAAAACTCACCAAATCTACCCATTTGGACAAGGTCCAGCTGGGCATCCTGCATCCCCAGCAGCCAGGAACAGAAGCATGAGTGCAAGAAAAAATGACACCATAGTGATAATTTCTGTGGACATTGTACCTACAGGCTCTCCTGAATCAGTTTGTGTATTCAATCTACTTCCATTAATTTTACCAAGGACTTCTTGAACCATCTTAGCTCAGCAGTTACTTGTTTTGCTCCAATCCAGCATCAGGTTTCTTTCGTAGTGCTGTTACAGAAAACAGAGGGCAAATCTGGATTTCCATGGCTTCACCTAGATAAAGCAGGAAAAAAAGCAGCATAGGGAACAAAACAGGAATACACAGCCAACCTCAATGTGAACCAAATCAGCAGGGTTATTTTGGCTACTGTGTTTCATGTTCTTTTGAACTTTTAGGACTTGCTTCACTTTCATGTGGGCAAGAAACCTGGCAGGAGAAAAGAGAGGCAATGACTCTCATTTCAGTCTGAGATTTGGCTGAGTTTTGTCACTCTAGGTGAAACCTGAATGAAAGGAAGGGAGTCCCAAATCAAGCTCTCCATGCACTTCAGACACCACCAGTAACTTTTATCCTAACCAGTCTCAAAACAGGATCATCCAGACCTGGTAGTAGAGGATGAGATCTTCACTCCTTAGGTCCGTGCTTGTAGTTAGGGGGTGGGGAACGGGAGTAATACCCTCTCCCACAGCTCTGACCCTCAAATCCTGTGTTGCTACAAACTCGTTGTCACCTATTTGATACTATTGCAGTTTGATGTGCACGTTAGTAAACAAAACAGCAATGGAAGGGCAGCATCCTGTTTATATTTCACAGAAGGATGATTCATTTACAGTTCTTCAGGCAAGCAGAGTCTGTAATCATGCAAAAGGTCAGCAGTTTCTGCTAGGGCTTTTGCATTTAGTCAGATACTGTTTAGGTTTAAAAAAAAAAATCTGTTATTGATATAATCCTGCTGAACAATCTTCATCTTTCCTGGAAATCAAGAGTTTGACGTAGATAGAGCTTCTTTAATTTAAGGTATGGAAAACTACTCCCAGTGTTTCGAAAGGAGGGTGATTGTCTCCCAGTACATCTCATGCAATCTGCCTGCAAACTGTACCTTCTGGCAGGCGCTGGCAATGTGCCGCCTCCCACTGATCTCCAAAACCAGCGCTGCCAGACTTGCGAGGTGAAGGAACAAGAAATCACCCTAAGCATTAATGTCCTCTGTTAAATGGGGCTGGGGGAAACTCTGCCATTGCTTGGATAAATAATTACAATAGGCAAATGTTCTAAAGCACTTGCACTTCTGTTATAAAGCACATGGCCTTCAGGATCAGCCACTGAACCTCAGCATCAAGATATTGAACACAACATCCAGCACAGTAGGAGCTTATCCCTTTCTGATGAGCTATGATTTCTTCACACTTAGCATTTGCCTGAAGTCTTATCTTCCAGCCCAGTCACTGAGCTGTAGCTTTCATATGCATTATGTAACATCTTTTCGTGGTGAGGTCTCACTGTGAGAGCAACACATGTAGGCAGTGCTTGTCCCCTGTCTCTGCAGGAACACGTTTCATGAAATCCATGCACGAGCTCCCAGATAAGTTATTGATTTTGAACTTGACACTAACTCCTAAATATAGCAAACCCTCCAAAGGTGTATCCTCTTCAAACACTAATCTTAACTTGCCTTTACCAGAACACACACAAGGAACAACCTTCCCCAGAGTCTGACCTTAAAATGCTGCATTGTTTATATTACAATCAAATAAACATGGCCTCTGAGAAGATTAGAGCTACTTATTGCTTTCCAAATACTCCCTCACACGCGTACTTTCAAGCCAAAGATGTCCTTAAATCAGTAACTACTTCAACAAGCCCTCGAGGAACTAGGATGTAATTATTACAGCACTAGCTCCTGATTAAGGACTTGTTTGAAAAAGAGGTCATTAGTTTTCATGCGCATCTGATTGACTGTGATGGGAGGGAGTAGACAGAGACCAAGGCACTGCTTCTCCTGCACAGTGCTTACAGCATCAAATACATGTCTATTGGAAGAATTGTCACCTGCTTGTTTTCCACCTCTGCTATACCTTAATCCCTAAAACCTCAGATGTCTCCTTTTCTCGCTGACCAAATTACTATTAATAGTTTTGTGCAAGTCTGTCCAGATTGTAAAGATACTCGGAAAAAATAGTGTCACAGGAAAGTCTGACCTGCTTCCAAAGAGTGCACAACAGGAGGGCGGGACACCAGCATGGATGTGGAAATAACCTGCTGCCTGTTTTCCCCTTCATTCCGATGCTATATAAAATACAGCCATCTCATAGTGACATGAAAAAGTAACTCTGTGCAACTGCTAACACCATATTAAGGATTGCTCAGGAAAATGTGAATATAGCTCCATTATATGAGTACATTTTAATAAACAGAAAGATTTAATTACAATTTTACCTCCACTGTGAAAAAGGTTTTGACTCCTTAAAAAGAGTTTATAAGCTTTATAAGCCAGGTCTATGCAATTGAATTATCACAGGCCAGTTGGCCAGATTTACCCTGGAAACCAGAAGGAAGGCAGCTAAAACTACCTCACTATTTAAGCAAGACAGAGGCCACTGAAACAGGAAGTAGAGGAGTAATAAGTACACGGGAGTACTCCAGTCAATTTACTTGGCAATGTTCCCCAGCATCAGCTGGCAACACCACAAACCCACAGGAAGGAGGAAGCCCTACATGCAGGGAGCCCAGGTGCCAGAAAAAAGTCTCCTTCTCTGGTTCCACCCCTGCACATGTGAGTAGTTACTTTGCCTCCAGTTTCCCAATACCTGCCTACAACCTTACTTGGAATACCCTGGAGCTGGCTTTATTTTGATGGAGCATTCTCTGAAAAAATGGGAAGAAATGCTGCAGGAATGTCAGAAAGGCTCATTTTCTTCATGCCCTGGAACAGCAAAAATCTAGAGCTAACATGTTTGTCCTCCCAGTTGCTTCTATACTTCAATTTGTATAATATTCACTATTTTATGTCAGACACTAGTGCTGCTTTCAAGCAAGTGGCACATCTTGCAGACAAAATTCTTCACGCTATTAATTCCAGGGAATTATGCCTTGAATAAATGGTTGCAAGCTGTCTGGGAGCAATAGCTCTCCTCTGCCCTCGTTGAACAGTGTTTGACATTATCAGGTCTTTTGCTTGCTTTAATACATAAGTTTTTTCACCTGCTGCTGATTCCAACCATTCATAAGTTGTTTTTGGTTTTTTTTCCCCAAACTCTAGAATTTGTTTTGTTTTGTTTTCCTAAATATCCACTTGGTTGTTTGTCTTGGCAAAAACATTCCTGTGTTCACAGTTAAACTTTCAAGAATCTGGAGGAATCTAAGAGACAACCACCTTTTTCTCCATTCTCTCAAAGTGATGACATTGGCAGCTGTTACTACTCTGCTGGACATGGGACACAGTTCTTCCCCAGGCCTGCTCCTCTGCCTCTCCTCCTCCCTAAGGATCAATTCTCACACTCCTGACAATACAGGATATTGGATATCTTGACTCTGGAGAGCAGCTTCATCTCTAAAAGGACCACCTCTGAGGTGGTCAAATGCCAAGTATTCAGGCCTGCTAAAACTTTTCCTGCAAATACTGTATAAAAGACAAAAAAAGCCTCTTCTTCTGCCTTCCTGTCCACTGTGCTTCCAGTCTGCTTCCCTTGCTATGTGTGCTGTTGTTGCCAGTGATAAATACAGAGGATGGACTGATAGCAGTGAACACAGGCAGTCTCCACTGTCAGTAGTTATCGAGCACCTGGCAATCAAGAGAGGCTTGGCAAGGTGGCCACGATCATAGAACCCTGTACTGGCAATGAACCCTTCCCCAGCACTGCTGTGGCTCTGGAAGGGCAGCAGCCAGAACTGGCACACTGCAGAGTCCAGGCTGGCTTTGCAGATTTCCGTGAGCAATCACATTTGAGGAACACAAAGGCTTTCAGACTGTCCCTACAGCAGCAGCAACAGGGAAAATCTCAGAGCAGCAGGGTGGGCTGGCAGCTCGGAGCTCCCCTAGGCAGCTCTGCAGAGCAGAACTCAGTGCCAGAGCACATGGCGTTTTGGCAGAGGTCACACGGGTTGTGCCCCTTTGCTGCCCTGAGCCACAGTGACACACAGCCCCAGCAGAGGCACCACAGAGCCTGGAGCCCAGGGGCACCAACCCGGGGGTGACCCCCCAGCAGAAGGTGGGAACTGCAAGCCCAGGGTCACATTACACCCCCAGGCAAGAGCAATCTTGGTAAATCTTAACCCATCCTTGGGGATATTTAAATGCCATGTGGACATGATCCTGAGCAGCCAGCTCCAGAGAGCAAAAAGGTTTGGAAAGAGGACCTTCAGCAGTCCCTGAAAGCCTCCACCATGCCATGATTCTGAAATTTGAAGTTCGGTCGGTTCCTACTGAAGAAAGCTGTGTAAATCCTGTTCAGCTATATATAATATTCATAAAAATTATGGGACCAACTCCACCCAGTGCTTTTGTTGAGCATTGTAAAATGAGAATAAAATAATATTTTAAAATTCATAAAACACAAATCAGTATACTTATATGAAAATTGCCAGCTGGCCTTAGATGCAAGGAAATCTTGATTTTCAGTATAAAAGAAATATGGTGTAATCGAGCTGTCCCTCCATGGCTGCAAATTAAATATTATTCTGATGCATGAGAACTTGGCAGTTTATAAAACCCGTGCATAGGAATACTACAGAGATCCAGAAAGAAAGGGGAAAATTGTTTAAATCAATAGAAAAATTCTCAAAATCAATAAGACATGAAGTAAATTACTTGTATTTCTCTATAAACACAAGAAAATGAAGATTTAAGATCTGCAGGTAACAAGTCATAGAAATATTGGTTTAAAAAAAAATTTGTTTTGCCCCTACCTTTTTATTTTATTCATGTGATGGTTTAGAAAGAATAAAATAAATAAGGTCAACACAAAGCTAATTACTACAAAAGTGTACTTGCATTCCATTTAGGAAAGGTCTGATACATGAAAGCCAAGAGCTGCTGATTGCTGCTGCTGTTCCCCAAATGTAAACCCAAGCACACTGTCAGGTCTATAAAACCAACAAACAAACATGATGAGTTCATTGGACTCAGTGTTCACTTTAACCCCAGAATATATTAATCTGCGTGTACAAACACTGTGAGAGAAGAGTTCTCTGTTTCTCAATTACACATCATGTTTTTTTAGACACGTGGTAAATAACCTTTGGGAAGGTTGCCTCTGATTTCCCTGCATAGTAAGTCAATTCACTGCTCAAACATAAATATAAATCACATACTCCAGGAAAAAGAAAACTGGTTTTCTTGAAAAGTCCTGAAGAGGCAAACCATTTGTCCTGTGCTTGGTGGGTGAACTGGCATCAGTGGGCCCCAGAAGTGACTCCAGCAACAGCCTTGTGCCCCACAGTGCTCCTTACACATGGGAAAGGCGTGGCAGAGGGACAGACCAGCCTCCCTGCTCTGAGGGGAACTGCCTGACATACTGAAAAACCAATGTGTGGTTTAGTAATACTGAAAAATGAATGGCCAACAGAAGAACTAGGCACTGAAGAGAAGATCTGAGAGAGACCTGCAGGTATTACACCTGCGTGAGTGCCATATTCAGGTGATTGAACGGGTAGGTCAGGAAGGAGACAGCAGAGTTACACCCAGTCTGCTCTTCCAGATCCTCATTTAGATTTATTTGTCCCATACCTACCACACTTGAAAATAACCTGTGAGTACTCAGGCCTTAGAAGAGAGTTTATTGTTTGGTTCATTGAGGCAGGAGTTTAATTAGAAACAAATATAGACAGTAACTTGTTATTATGCTCAAGAGGTGTTCTGAACCTGGAGGGAGGATAAGGACATATTCTGCTTACACAAAGCAGCACAAGCTGCAGTCAGGCACTCCTCTGAACTTTCTCAGGTTATGTCAAACCAGGCACCTTCAGCAAAAGCAGGTCTGCCCACTACAACCACTTATGTACCTTTGTGCACCTGGGGTTAAGAGACTAAAACAACAGTGTTAAACTTCTAAACAGCATGTCCTTTAGCAGAGAAAGTAGAAAAAATGAAACATTTCACAAAAAAATGAGATGGTTCAGAAAGGAACTAAGGATTGAAACACGATCTGTTCTCAGAATCTTTATACAACTAAAGAATTCTACGTATATGCATATACACACACACAGATGCATTGGTTTTAAGAGTTTACTATGGGATAAGAAAAAAAAGAATTAAAAAACACACAATGTATTTTTTATACATTTCATATTTTTGCAACACCATCTTCAACAGAAGGTTGTGAAAAGTTTAACAAGAAGAAAACTTCAAGACTTCAGCTGAAGAAAATTCTATTTCCTACTTAAAACTCTAACCTGCAGAGCCTGCTGCACACTTATGTCACATCATAGGGTGACATTTGTGAGATGGTTAGTTACCTGTCTTATATTCCACCTTGCTCCATTTTCTATCCACTGTAAACCCAAGTGTCTTCCTTCAAGCACTTGCTGTCTCAGAAGCCTGATCCCTCATATTTTGGTGTGCTTCATGTATTCTGCCTTTACCAGTAGAACAAGATAGACTACAAGATGTTCTTTCCTATAAAAAGGAACTATTTGGGCCCATCTTAGAGGCAATGAATGTGATTTTATGGGTCAGGAGCTGTTAGAATTCCCTCTGCCACACAGCTCTGCCTCAAGCACTGCGGCACAGCAATGCCATCTGCTTACAGCAGTGAGATGCACCCACCGCGCACACCCCAGCCTGCACACCATCGCTGCCACCACCCACCTGTGAAAGGTGGGATCTGATCTGCCTCTGGCATGATCGGGAGAAATCCTCAGATTTCTCCATCTCTGCCACCACCCACCTGTGAAAGGTGGAATCTCCTCTGCCTCTGGCATGATCAGGAGAAGTCCTCAGATTTGAAACACTCGAGGTATTGCTGCTGAGAGAAGGGAGACCTGAAATGCCCAAGCTCTTCTTACAGGGCAAAAAAAGCAATCAAACAACTGGAAGAAGATGAGGGCAGAGGATTTCTTTCAAATTACCCTTTGCAAGTGTGTTTTGGTTTGGGTTTTTTTCAAAGGTGTGAAAATCTGGGCCCTGATTTGAATGGTGAACAAAGTGGAGGCTTGCATGAGAGAGAGAGCAAAAACTCTTGTGCGGGCAGATGGAGGATTAATTCCCCCAGTACAGAAGTAACACAAAAAAAGACCTATGGATTTACTTTCCCATTCTTGGATGGATACCTGCTGTTTTCCAAGGAGATAGAGACAAGAGTGGGCACCTTTATTTCACTTGGACCTATATAAATCCCCAAAGCCCTGTCATAGAAGAGCTGTATGCTGTGTAAATGCTTGACCTCCATTACACATGTAGCCTTTGATTTTTATTTATAAAAATGCTTAAGCAGCTCTCTTGCCACGCAGAGCAGGACAATGTGCCCACAACTACAAACAAATGTGATAGAGGAACTGAAGGGCATTTAACTGAGGACACAAACACCTGCAGCATTTCCTTCTCCCATAGTGTGATTAAAGAATAAACTAGGGAGGAGTGTTGCCCATCTCCCTAAGGAAGAGAGGCAATATCACCTCATATCCATAGGGACAGGCTGGCACATTAACACATCTTATTGCTTAGCTCCCTTAGGTATGGGTAGCTAAAGGAAATTTTCTTCTAATTAGAAGTCTAAAATCAAGTCATGAAGTCTTGTTTTCAGTCATTGTATCTGTTACTCCCACTGGTGAACAGCCAGGGATTTATTCTCCATCTCTGAATGAGGCAATTACATCTCCAAATAAAGGTGCCTAATGCTAGTCACTCAAAATTAAAGATTTTTTTCCAAAAGCTACAAAAACCTGTTTTAAGTGCTCATGGCTCATTTCCAACAAGCATGCATCAGAACTGCAGGGCAAGACAGAGATTAAAACTTCTTATAAAGATCCACTGGAAAAGAAAACTCCTAGAAGTGAGCTGCAACTTGCACACTATAGAAAGCCATCTCATGCCAGCTCTGAAGAGAAGCAATCTAGCTGCAAATACAAAAATGAGAGCATGTTTCAACTATGTCTTTTCTGTCCTCTAGTGTCAGCTTTTAGTGATCAACACAATCAGAATAAGCCTTTTTCTGTTGTCCATTTTAATTGCTTTTTTAAAGCAAAAACTATCTGTCCTATTGTGAATTGGCAAGCACACATCTCAAAAGAGGCCAAGTTTTAACTGAAAAACATCAGCTTTACCCAAATCTAACTACTAACTTTCAAACAGCATCATTGCAGCATATGAGGCAACCTGAAAACCTGAAACAGGGGATTTACTTCAGAGGAGAATCACAGCAGAACAGAGAACGCAACTGATTTTACTTCCATCTTTTCTTTAAACAAATGTTCTTGAATGCACAGAGCTTGTGTAGCTAAAAATATGTCAGAATGTTGTTTCCCTCCTTGATTTACAACAGACCTCTCTATGCAGGCTGTTTTGGTTAAGAACATGTCCAGCTAAACTCCAGCTTACAACAGACTGCCATTTCATGCCTTTCACGAGTACAGGCATGTATTGTATCAAAGTAGAGTAGTTCCACGAACAGTGTAATTGCCTCTGCATTTAGGTGCTGGCATAGTAAAGTACTAAAAAAGTCCTAGAACACTTAGGTACGCTAGTTGAGAAAAACAAAACCATATTAATAGTAGTTCCACGGAAGCTGTGAGCAGAGCAGGAGCAGAGCAAGCAGATCTCCAGCACCCTCTTCTGGCTTCTGGAGCCTACAGACACCACGGCAAAAACCTCCCTTCTGCTCGAATGACATCCATAGACCCAGGTAATTAATACACAAGTAGAGGGGAGTGACGGGGTGCTAGTGCCCTCTGCAGCACTGACTTATACATGTTATCCTATTGTTTTGAAAATTTCAGGCAGAAATTTCAACAATAGCGGGATCTTTCCTCCCACTCGACATGCATTGACACATGATGACAACAGCAGCCAGAACATTGCTGCTGCTGAGCACCCCTAAGCTTAGAATAGCTATGAAATACCTTTCCCGTGTCCACAGTGCTCCCTGCATCCTCCGGGGAGCAGGGGCTCAACCCTCTCACCACCCACCTCCCCCACCACCAGGTCCCTCCGCTCACCTCCCAGTAAAGCCAACAACACCAAAGACCCCTGTCACACCGCAGCTCTGCCAAGATTGCCACCGTGTCACAGGTCATCAAAAAGGTTTCAGCTTTGCTGAGGCTTACCACTTATTAGTTAATAAAATCTGTCCATCCTGGTTTGGTAAGTCCCAATAGCTACCTCATATAGCAGTGAGGGGTTCTATCAGCTTTTTGAAAAAAATTAAAAGTGAAATAGTGGTAGTACCAGGCTAATTTGCTCAGTTTCCCTGCCTCCCCCATCCACATACCACTGAGCAAACTTCACTGCTCAACCAGTGAATTTCACCCACATTTCCTCCACATGCTTCCATGTTTACTCTTTGACAGGGCTTAAACACCCTGTTAAGTACTTGGACATCCACTCATCCACTTGCAGGTATTGGATGCCTGAACCAGAAAATCTGCCTTATGCAACAGTAAGCACCCACCTTCCATCAGTCACAAAGCCACAGAAAAAAGCTGAGTTGAAAAGGATGCACAAGGATAATTGAGTCCAACTCCTGGCCCTGCACAGCACCATCCCCAAGAGTCACACCATGTGCCTGAGATCATTCTTTAAATCTGTCACGTTTGCTGCTGTGACCACTTCCCTGGGGAGCCTCTTCCAGTGCCCAGGCACCCTCAGAACCTTTTCCTGATATCTAACTTAAACCTCTCCTGACACAACTTCAGGCCATTGCCTCAGGTCTTGTCACTGATCACACAGCAATGAGATCAGTTCCTGTCCCTCTGCTTCCCCTCACAGGGAAGTTGTAACTGCAGTGAGGTCTCCCCTCAGTCTCCTCCAGGCTGAACAGACTCAGCTGCTCCTCATACAGCTTCCCCTCAAGGCCTTTCTCCACCTTTTTTGCTCTCCTTTGGACTCTCCCTGGTATTTTAGTATCTTATCCTGTGGCACCCAGAACTGTCCCCAGCACTGGAGGTGAGGCAGCCCCAGAGCAGAGCAGAGGGGACAATGCCCTCCCTTGCCCGGCTGGCCATGCTGTGCCTGATGCCCCCAGGACACGCTTGGCCCTCCTGGCTGCCAGGGCACTGCTGCCTCATGTTCAACTTGCCATGGAGCAGGACCCCAGGGCCCTTTCCATGGCACTGCTCTCCAGCCTCTCATTCCCCAGTCTGTCTGTACATCCAGGGCTGCCCCATCCCAGGTGCAGAATCTGGCACCTGCCTTCATTGAATTTCATATGGTACTTCTCCCTGCAATTTCTCTTCCCCCAGGCATGTTTCTGAGCTGGGGTGTCACTGTCTGTCCTCACAGCTCTACCCCTGTGTGCTGCCACAGCCCCACCAGGCAGACCAAACCCAACTCCTGATCCACAGCTGCAGCACTGCTGAAGCCCCTCTACTCAGCACAGCCAAGCTGAACATCCTTCACTTTGCCCAGCTGTTTCCACCACCTAGGCATGAAAGCTATGCCTCTCCAGAGTGCTCTTCACCCACGGTTATCTCTATTTCCACTCCTCATTAGAGCAGATTCTGCTGCAGGCTTACCTCTCCACCCTCACTCCTTGAAGCCAGCTCTACCTGTAGCTGCTAGCTGCCTTTGGGCATGGAGGAAAGAAGCCAATGAGTCCCAACGCATGAAGGTGTCTGGTCTATGTCCTGACCCCTCAGTCCAAACAGAGCAGCTTCTGGGCAAGTCCTTTTGCTACTGGTTGGCTGTCTCTGCATCACAAAATCTATCAAAAAATTCAAAGGTAAGGCCATCTGCCTTGCAGAAATTTTAATAGCAGCCAAAAATTCAAATACAAACAAAAAAATAGCAACCCAGGAAAAAAAAACAAAATAAAAACAAAAACAAACAAACAAACCAAAACCACAAACATAAAGCAAAACCAAAAAATCACACAAACAATGCCCCAAAAATACAACCCAAACCAAAAGGTGAAGAAAATGAAGGTATAACCTATATTGTAGCTGCCCAGTGTTGACCTAGGCGAGACTGTGCATAATTTTTTTTACTCCATTTCAGTCAAGTACCAGTTCCCCCTCCTCAGAGAGCTCTGGCCTCTCTCCCCACTCCTACCCTACTCTAGCAGTGATGCATCTTTTAGATAGGTGCACTCTTACACCCTGGGTTACTTGAAGGATGCCCTCTGAGTCTCAGACCCCACAGAATTGTGTCTCCTAAAAATACCTTAAAAATTATACAGAAGCTCCAGCTTTTTTCTCACCCCTTCTTCAGTTTTAATTTTCCCATTCACAGGACAGGGAACTAACACCAGGACCACCTTTGAGAGGGCTTTAAACTAGGTTTGAAGGGGGAAGGGGATGCAGCTGTGCTGTCTGGAAGCAGGCCCAAGGGTGGTAAGGCTGAGTCAGGGCTGAGATCAGTAGCCCAGCTGAGGGGCATGTACACCAATGCACACAGCATGGGTAACAAATAGGAGGAGCTGGAGGCCATGGTACAACAGCAGAGCTGTGATGTAGCTGCCATCCCTGAAACGTGGTGGGATGACTCACACAGCTGGAGCGCTGCACTGGGTGGCTACAGGCTCTTCAGAAGAGACAGGAAAGGGAGAAGAGGTGGAGGGGTGGCCCTTTATATTAGGGAGAATTTTGATACCACGGGTATTGAAACTAATAACAATGAGGTTGAATGCCTGTGGGTGAGAATTACGGGGAAGGCCAACAAGGCTGACATCCTACTGGGGGTCTGTTATCATCCACCCAACCAGGAAGAAGAGGTGGACAACTTGTTCTATAAGCAGCTGGAGAATGTTTCAGATCACCAGCCCTTGTCCTTGCAGGTGACTTTAACCTACCAGATATCTGCTGGGAACGTAGTACAGCAGGAAAGAGGCAGTCCAGGAAGTTCTTAGAGTGTGTGCAGGACAAATTCTTGTTGCACCTGGTGAGTGAGCCCAGCAGGGGAGGCACTATGCTAGACCTGCTGTTTACAAATAGAGATGGGCTGGTGGGAGATGTGGTG
>WAAE01022431.1:0-29667 GCA_013400495.1 Nicator chloris
ATTTTTATTTATTTGAAGATTTTTCTATAGTACATATAAATAGGATTTAGTCCTGGCATTCTTCCAGAACCTGAAAAAAAAGACAGGCTTCAGCTGACAAAACAGAGACACATACCCAAAAGACTCCAACTGCCAATCTTAATGGGCCAAATTTTATCTTTAGATTAAATGCTTTAGAAAGTACTTAATAAAGAAGTCACTTGGAGAGCCAGCTTGGGTTCTTGGGAAGGTGTCAGATAAATACCATCCAAACAGGCACCCTCAGCAGAAAGGCAAATGACTGAACAGAAACTTGGATCAAACCGCTGCTCTGCTACTCCAAGAAGTTTCTTCAGCTAGCTAAGTTTGCACTGCCACCTAGCTTTGGTGAAACAGCACAAGCCACAAGGGAAAAAACCCTTCCTTTGCTCCCCAGAACAGCTGGAGAATGTCCAGCTTCTTCAATAACTGAATTTATTGCACCAGAAGGGCAGAGTGTGGCCGTGAGGCCAGGTCATGGATGTCTTTCTGAACTGCACCAAGAAAGGAATGTCATCTGTACAAATGCTTGGAAGCTGCGCCATCCTATGGGAATTAGCCTGAAACTCAAACATACAGTGAGTGCCTTCAGCAAGCACTTCTGCTACTAGAGTGCTTGATGCCATAAAAGCCATGTTGCTCACAGATTCCAAAAGTATTTGGGACCATTTTGTAACTTCCTGTCACTTCATTTGATGCCAAAGATGTGGATCACCCCAAAGTATGTTTTCCTCTAATACCTACAGTGCAAGGACAAAGGAACGTGAATATATTTTTTTTAAAAATCAAAATAAAGTATGTCAAGAATTCCAATACTTCCTTGCAAATCTATGTGAAAACTGTACCAAAAAATGCTTATCTTCCACATGGCTTTAGTGAATTTTTGCACTTTAACCAAACCTTTGAACAGAAATTAGTTTGACATTACAGCATACTGTGAAAAATATACCTCAAATACTGGAAGAAGCATTCATGTTCTTTTGAGTACAAGCAATGCAAGGAAGTGAAACCAAAGCATTTTATTTATCTTGGAAATCGTTTACATAAGTCAGCACATGTGATAATGATGCCTCGGAAATTGTACACTTTCTATTCAGATTTGATTGTTAACATGTAAATGTTGGCTGCTTTTTCTTAGGATATGAAGCAAAATCATGAAGTTTTTATAAACCAGGTTGACAAAAAGTGAATGTACAGTGTCCTGATGGTGGCAGGATTATAAAGTATTACTCAATTGCATTTTATTAAGAAAAAGCCAAACAAGTTAAATACATGAATGCTATTTGTTCTGCAAGTTCAATACTTTTGTTAAATTTCATTTAATAAATAACAGTTAAATCTACTCAATATTGCTGGGATGTCTTTTTAGACAACTTACAGAAGCTTAGTTTGAATTGCCTTAGCATGTTAAAAATATTTGATGGGATAGAGTATGAATTTTAAGTGGAGACTGCTCCTTGTGACTTGGACAACAGGTAACAGCTTGGGTTTAGGAGCCAAATCCTCATCTGCAGTACTTAGTCCTGTGTATTTATCACAGATAAGAATATTTACAACTATTCAAAATCATAGTAGCTATAGCTCTCTTGTAAAGGCTTAAGCCCTTGATTTAGCCACATCATACAAGGACTGGTTTTCACATTACCCTGGACTGCTTCCTGAAGAAAGCACCTAAAACAACTCATTCTTGTGCTGACACAATGCAGCTTTCACACCATTATTTGTGCACTGCCTTCTGAACGACTCCTAGAGGAGTGACCAGGAAAACATTCGTTATCCATGGTCCTGCAGATGGAAAAACATGGTCTGCTACTTTTCATCTCAAAGGAAGCCAGTTTCCAGGAAAAATATAGTCTTAATTTTCTGTCCTCTGAAATAATGGTCTTCAATATTAAGTAAATAACCAAAAAAAACCACACTCAAAAATTACGTTTTTTTTATTTCCTTGCCCTACAAGGAAATTATAAAAATTTAAGTCAACTCTTAAGTTAATTATCACAGCTTTAGTCTCAGCAACAACAAAAACTATGCTGAATAACATTTCAGTTCTAAGACAGAAAATATTAATTTTATACGAAGAGCAGTTTTTAAAATACATTTGAACAAAGCAAAGCCATATAGCCATTCTTTTCTATTATTTGACTAGAAACATTTTGAGAGCAAATATATTACGGCAACATTAAAAATCATAACTATAAAGAGAGGTACTTGATTAAAAAATAAATGCATCTATTTTTATTTTGCCATCACTCTTCAGCTAGAGCTGGTATGGTTCTTCCCTGTGCTGAACTGAGTTACCTGACAACATGGACAGCAGCAGCAGACTTAGAAGTATCTAATTCTAAAAAAATCTAGACTAATGAAAAAAAAATTCTTCTATTTTGATGGACACTTCTCAAATCCCAAATTTGTAAGAGACCAATATAATCAATTTTCATTTTTTCTTGTTAAAGCCTAACAGCTTCAATACAGCTAAATAGAACGTGACAAAAATATATAATTTAATAAGAATTTAAACCCAGAAATAGAACAAACATCCCAATTAAGCTTCTGCTACAACTGACATCAGTACAAGTCCAGCCCTTGGAAAGCTGTGCAGAGGGGTGAGAACAGGATTGTTTATTACAGAGGAATTATTTCCAGTGTGTCCCTTCTATATGCAGTTGCACGTCTCTTGGGAACTCTCCAGGTCATCAGTGTTCACTCCATAGAGATCTATAAGTTGAGGATGCACCCTGTGAAGCGAGGAAGTGAAACTTTATCAGTCAAATGTCATCAACTCTTGCAATGGGTGTGCTGCTTTTTGAGGTTGGCAAGAACAAATACGTACAAGCTCTAATATGGAAATAAATCAAGGTGAATTACATTTTGACAATTCCTATAGGGTGATCTTTAGAAGAATATATTATATATCCTACAACATGATCTGCCTTCTATTTTACATACCAGACTTACTCTGAGCTGTGTGCTTTCAACTAATCCTGTGTGCATTGCAGAAAAATAAGCCACTGCCCACTTAATTCCACTGATAATCCTCCCATTTCCTATGTATTTGTAGTGTCATTCTTAGATGTTGGATATGGAGACTATTCTCAAGAAGCATTAAGTTTTCCACAACTGAAGAACATATTTTTCTTAACCTTACATATGCTGCTTTCCAAGTAGGAATCCTTGTCCCAAAAGGAGCTCGTAATGGAGACACATCCTATACATCTGTTCTCCAATAAATGGAAGGGTAAGGTAACAGGTACGAAGAAACAAGTAGTAAAGTAACAAGAAAGAAGAGAACTGGAGTGGAAGCTGATGAAGCACCAGGATGGAAAGGCCGTGTGAGTTTTACCAAACCTTTCCAAAGATGAACACAAGGCAGCCAAGGCAGAGGCCCAAATGATGGTGGAAGGGCCAGACCCTGCAGTGCACAGCAGTTCTATTGCAGGAGCATTTAGAACACCTAACCCTGTACCAGCTGTGCTGTACAGAGAGGTAACACAGCTCAGAGTGCAGCACTAATCTCTTATGGGTATATGGTCCCTAAATGGGATATTTAACCTTACCGAACATGAACTTCTGATGCTTCCTTCATTAAGTCTCCATCTATATTCCAAGGGTAGTTTCCTTCTGCATTCAGACACACATTTTCCTTGGCATCAGGTCCACTTTTAAGCCTTGGTTGTACTTTTACTTCTTGAACTGTGTAGGTCTCAACAAAGGGAAAACTGAACTAAACCAAACACAGACAGCAAATGGAGATGAAAGATACAGGTGGCAGCTTTGAACAGAATGGGTTACTTGAAATTAAAAAGCTGGCTCTTTTTTTGTCCCAAGTGGGAACATTTAACTCAAGCTTTGACCATGAGTCATTATATATTCCAGGTAGTGTTTATAGATTAATGTGGTGCTTTTATCCTAAATAGTGCCTCAGAAAAAATGTACTGTATTCCCATATTGGACTTAAAAAACCTGCAGGTAAGGTTTTGTGCATACCAAATACTTTCAGAACATGTGAAAGTCCAAGCAGATTGTTCCCTGTGCTCTCTTCATCATTGCCAATAATCTTGTCCTAAACCAGGCTAGTTAGAATTCTAGTAAATGGTTGTCTTAAGCTTAAAGGAAGGCTCACATCTCCTTGTCTGATTTGTAACTATGAAAGCAGAGAGAAAAGAAAAGCCTCCCTCCAAAAGCACAACTGGAAAGCTTAAGCTATTTCCCCAATTCAGCCATTAGTGCTGTCACCTGGAATTATCACCCATGTCTCCCCCAAACTCCCTGGCTGTAGATGAATTCAAACCCAAACCTTCCTGTTAAAGTGATTTCACATAATCCCAGAACATTTGAATGAGTACCAGTGTGGTTGGGCCATGCAGTGGGGCTTTAAGATCTGTGTTTGAATGCTTCATTTTTCTCTTCCAAGACAGAGCTATGACTACAATTTTGAAATACAGTTCTGCAAACATCATAACTAGATGGGATGCATACCTGCTAAAAATCAATGCTCACAATCCACTGCTACCAGCACAGCATGCTGTGACCTGCTGAAATTACCAACGTTACCAATTTCTGTTCTGACAGAGTTGTGTGATGCCCCCACAGTTCTGCATTCTTCATCTCTGTACTACACAGAATTCAGACACAGCATGCATTTCCTTATTGTGGTGAAAGGGCTGTACACCCATAAAACTATGGTACAACACAAACACAATTTAAACCACAACAGATGGACTGAAATAGGCTAATCTGTATTAGTCTAGTGATTTAAAAAAAGAAGAAAAAATCAGATAAAAAGGGGCTAATGTATTCTGACAGGAAGCTAAGTCTCCTTATGAGGATGCTGACATTAACTCTTGCAGCTTGTCTACTTTCACGATTAACTGTTCTTTTTATAATCACCAGAAACAAATTAATGGTACCTGATTTTTTACACTGGTGTATCTTTTCAGATGCTTTATAAACTCTGTTCGAGAAGTATTTTGTACAACAATAAGAGCCATGCTTCCATTATTTAACCTGAAAAGCAGACCAAAATGATAATTCATTCATTTGGAAGTACAGCAGGCTCTTCAACAGCCTAGATTAGAAAAAAAATTTTTTAAAGGCTACAAGAGTAAATTAATAGGATAGTATCAATGGTGTTTCAAATCTCTTTGCTGACCCCCACCCCCTAGATCAATATAAATTATGGACTGAAGTTATCAACATCAATCTATTTATAACACACATTGTAATAATAACTTTTAGTCCTTTCTCAATAGCCGTAATTTCTTGAACACAATACATATAATCTAAGAAAAGCTTACTTTTCTACTTAACAGATGGTTTTTAAACATCGGGAATCACAAACTTGTCTTTTTACTTTTCTCTCCAGCAACATGTAACAGTTACCATAAGTGCTGTGAGGCAGAGCTGTACCCAGAAAACAGTGCCACGGTGCATGGAAGCTTCCCCAGCACAGACCCAGTGCAGGAGGGTTCCCCCACCCCCTCACCAACACCCATGCTGCCCTAACAAAGGCTGCCATCTCCAACCCACACTGTCTTAGCAGTTCTTAGTACAGTTCTATTTATACCTTTCACAAAAGAAAATAAAAGTTAAGGACTAAGAAATTTGTACGAGATAAAACAGTCGTACTAGAGACTAAACAAGAGCCCCCACAGTGCAGATGCTCAGTGGCTCTCAGTATCCAGTCACCATGGGTATTTTAGCATCTTGGAGAACTGGGGTCAGACAGTGAGCCACTGTCAGTTCCCCCATTCCTTAATGGAATGTACCTGGACACAGAAGCTAACAACTGGAATATCCATGCAACCATGCCTAAGTCCCATTTGAGTGATAGAGACAGATCAGTGTTCAACAAGAGTATCTGATGAATGTGGCAATCCCTGCTGAGGCTGCATTCTAGAGAGAGATGGTGCATTTCCTATCTTCTGCACATACATGCATACATATTTATTCAGCATCTATGTTTGGAAAATATCTTAAGAGTGCTTAAAAAAATTACTTCCAGCCTATCAGCACTGGAAGTGATAGTTCAGACAGCTACTGAACAGCTGCATCAGGAATGTTCTCAGACTATGGTAACAGCACTATCTGGGAGGGTAAATGTTACATAAACACTAAGCAAGTCACCTGGCACAGCAGTACTTTGCTGATTCAGGGAAGAGTGATGATGACATTTAAAAAGTTGCCTCCTTATCATATTTGTTTCAATAAAAGGGCACAGCACACTACTGGGCATTCAGCACTAGGGCCTTTCATCTTTAGAAATGACTAAGTATTCTCATTAATTCTCTAGAAAGCCCCATCTGCAGTGAAGCACAACACCTATGCTGTGAAAAGCACATCCCACAGGGCTCACACAGCACAGAGTTAAATTTATCTAGACATGCTTCTGCAAATTTAGACCAGTGTAACTGGTGTTACAGGGAGCAGCCAGAGCTTGCATCCCATTTCAAATGTCTTCTCATGGCAGAAACCTCTTGGGGAACAAGAACAGAGAGAAGAAACCTAGATGAGTTCCTTCCACAGTGGGTCTCAAGTGTCTAACCATCAGTGCCACGTTTTTGTTTCCCATATTGAAGAGACTTACAGTCAATATGCTATTCATTGACAAAGGAAGCTCCTGTTTGAATTTACCCTTCCTACTCTACTAGCTAACCACAGTTAAAGATTATTTTTAAAAAGAGATGAAAGAACAAAGAGTATTCTTACACACAAAAACACTGGGAGAGCCACTGAGCAGCTACACTAGGAGAGAAACTGGCTCATTCAAACCTGCAATAATTGCATGGGGTTGTCACAAAATTCCCTGTCACTGAGAGATGGGGAAGAACAGATAGAGAAAGCAAAGCTAAAATTCTCATCAGAATTTTCTAGCCGACTGGGATATAAAAACACTTAATGCAGAACAAAGTTCCTAAGACAGGACAGCATCAGAACACTATCTTGCGGACTGTGAGATTAGCAGGACCCTGGTAGCAAAGAAAGCTTCTCATTAAGGGTTTAATCATAAATAATTTGGTTCTACATTGTTTCCGATGAAACACACCTCATCAATTCTTCTCTGATTTCACATAGTGACAACCTAATGAAACAAAAGAGACTCCTTTCATAAACTTCCCTGAGTGTTGGGGGTTTTTTAGTACACACTCATGCACACACACGAGTCTCTGCATTCTTTTTTTAGGGAGCATTTTGTACTTTGCATACAACTGGAAAGGTTTTACTTGCTATTCTGCTCAATTGCCAACTGAATACAACAGGTACAAATATTTACCACCTAAGAACTGCTTTGGTCACCACAAAGCAGGCACTCAACAACATCAAAAACCCGGTTATATACTCCTTTGTTTCCCCAAAACCTGCATGTAGAAGCTTCATTCCTCAAGTTCTGAGGGAAACAAAAAAAAAAAAATAATAAGAAAAAGACAGGTGGGAACTTTAGTCCTTAATAACTTGAGAAATACTCATATTTCATTTTTGCTGGCTGTAGAGCAGAAGACAAGGGCCACTTATATATTTGAAAAAATAAAATAAAGTCTAAAGGTGAAATTTCCCCATAAAGCCAAATCCTATGACAGATGACTGCTCAATGACTACTACTTAAGTCAGACTTGCCAACTAATTTAATCACAGCAATTATCCACTCATAATTCTAGTTAGACTGCTTGACCTTATTTGCCTGATCCAAAAACCGATTACAATTCCTGGGATTATCAAGTCTGCTGCAGTCTACGCTCCCTCCCCCAGTCCAGAGGGACTAGACTACCTAAACATAGGCTCATATTCTCAGAAGAGCCAAGGTCTTAAGGTAAGATGTCAGAATTTATAGACATGACTAATTCTCTAAACCCATACTGACCTCGTATTAGGTGCCAAGCCTCTTGGTGCCATTGAACACAGACAAGGGATTGCCATAATGCTCACATTCAGGAAGTGACCCTGAATTTTCTGCCATTGAGCCTTGCTACCTAAATATAACAGAGTAATTCTGTATTACTCCATTTAATCAGCCATGGTTCACTTTTAAAAAATTCTGAAAGCAGAAACTCACCTTTTTTCATTCTCTCTTTCTTCTCTCTAAAAGGGTGGAAACATGTAGGTAAAAAAAAATTTACAGTCATTTACACATTTAAGCAACACACACTTTATTTAAAAAGTAACATATTAGTGGAACTGAACAAATAAATAATACTGAGTGGAAGTCTGCCTTGTAACAAAATTGTCTGTAACAGTCTACAGGAAACACTTTACAATATGTATAAGTTTGCAGTTGTCAAATTTTTTTTAAGATTATATCACCCATTGATTAGATTTGAACAAAGTAAAGAATCTGTACAATTTCATTCTTCAAAGACACATTTTTGTAGCTTTGGAATTTCTTGAGTCAGTTTTACTTACCTGTCCTTCTCGTGAGAGTCTTCCTGCAGAATTTCTAGAGGGAGAAATGATAATTCACATTCCTCTGGCCTAGAAAAATATTGATATTTACTATGATGTAAACCAATATTCTGACTATTAGACTTTTATCAAAGTTAAGATGATTTTAAGGAGATTCTGAATGTACAGAATTTATCTCCTCTTTAACTTGTAAGAGGGATATACATCACATCTGAGTTAAATCTGTCTGCAGTTCAGATAAACTACTGCTCTCTCTCTATCAGATTTATTATTTCACTTTCCTCAAGAAAACGAGAAATACTAGAAAAACATAACATCTCTTGGCATACTTGAGATCTGCCAGTGTTTTGATGAAAGCAAAGTCCTTCCTCTGACTGGAGGGCATCCAGCGGTGCTTCTCGGCCAAAGCCAAAGTCCTCGCGCCAAACCCAAACATGGCCGAGAAGCCAAAGCGCAGCAGCTTGCTTGGAGTGCTGAAAGTACACACATCTACTGCTTGAATGTGTCCTAAAATGTCATAGATAGAGAACACAAAAAAAAAAAAAATCTATATTTCCAATGACACACAACTTACTGTTTCTTTTTCATCTACTTTAGCTGGGTGAAAACACCCCTCCAGACTCCTCTCTCTCTAGGAAAAGACGTTTTACTAATCAAAACTAGAATCAATCTAGATAAAATTAAGACTCTATCAGAGTAGTCATTTCAGATTCTTGAAAATGTTAAAGTTATGGTAAAACATTCAGCTACATCATAAGGCTGCAAATGGTCTGACTCTTAATTCTATGCACATTTTCAACAACTAGAATCAAGGAAAATGTAATATCGCTCATATTTGCATAAATCTCTGCAACCATTTCACCAAATATATGTAATGACTGCACACTTTACTGGAGGATATATCCTATCTTGAACAGAATTTTATGTTTATATTTGATAGCTGTAAACATGAATATATTTAAAACCTATATTTAGGGGTTCCCATATATTTTCCTTAATAGACCCTGGCATTTTCCATTGGATTCAGTGTCTCTGATTTTTAAAGAAAGGTTTAGATTTTGCCTGTAAAGGGTTTTGTACTACAACTTGAGAAATAGAGCAAAGGCTCTTCCACTGCAGACTGCAAGACCAAGAGAAGAGATACTCAAGAAGGATGTTACTCTTTTTTCTCTTTTTTTAATTAAAAAAAAAAAGTTCTAAAGAAAGACTGCTTTGAGAGTAAAATTAACATTGCCTGACAAAGTATTTGCTGTTTCCTAAGACCCAAAAATAAGGTTTGTACTAGCAACCTACTTTTCCCTTTTAGCATAATTACATTTTCACATTCAAAACCCATTTATCGTGCAGACCCAGTGGCAAATGATACAGTTTTTTCAAAGCATAAAGCTTTCTTATAGAAACTGTTAGTATTTAAAAGAAATGCACCTGGAGCTAAAACCAGGATAGAATCATTTGGGTTTAAAAGCCTTACAATGTATGTTACAGTGACACAGCAAAATGCAACTGGTTATAACAAACTTCTATACGCTGCTTTATTATTTAAAATCTGGTAATGAATGTAATGTAAAAATATTTACCCATTACAATGTGCAATGTTGCTGTTACTGCATGTTTAATACCATAGAGTGTATGGGCCAAAATGTTTGTAGTACCTGTAAAAGCAAACAAAACCTGTTGTAAAAAACATGAGAGATACAGAATAATAAGAATAAATATACACAGCATTTTTAATTACTGCATTTACAAAAAAATAAATCCTCCCCATAAATTGTCTTGTTAACAGCAGAAATGCTGAACAGTATTGAATTACAATCTTTAAAACTTCCAGAGGTCTACAAAATCTTCCCTGCAAATTCATCTGTAAGTGCCATAAAAAATAAAGCTTTTCAAAATATTGCCTGTTTGGGTTTTTTTAAGCCATCTCCTTAATAATCACCTCTTATATACCCAAGTGCTGTACTAAGGAACTAGAAGGCAGATTATCTAATAAGATGTACTTGGGGAATATTTTTAGGTTGGTAAAATAATACCCAGACAGTGTAAAACTGTACATTTTCCAAGCCAAATTATATTTAATCTAGTCAAAGATAGCTGCTGTGCTTCTTGCAGGCTACATTTTAGATTCTTAGAAGGAATAGTGAATAAAATTAATTACTGCACATCAGCTTCACAAATAAGAACTCAATGACTGAAAAGCAGGGAAGGCAGAAAGTGACATCTGACAAAGAGGTGACTTGCATTCAGTGCACCAAAACTGATCCAATCTCACTTTTGTCACTGCCCGGACGCTCAGTGCCAGTCTTTCTGCCAGCCACCAGAGAGAAGAGAAGAGCAGATTTTGAAACAGGGGAGTGAGTAAATCAGCTGGCAAATAGAAGAAAAAGTCAAAACCCAGGAGTGTCAGCACAGAGCTGAAAGAGAGAGTGGAAAATCAGCTGTCATTCTGTAAAAGAAAGAAGCAGAGTTCTGAAGGGCCATGACTGGTGGTGATTGATACGTCAAGGCACTTTACCTGGGGAAGAAACATGGAGATATATATGTAAATTTTTCCCTTCTACTTTAATGCCTAGGACATAAAATACTGTGCATCAGCTGACTTTTTAATATAAATTTATTTTTAAAATCATGAAGAAGGAGCAGTTGTGTCTTTTCTTAATGGGTATGGTTTAAAAAATAATTCAAACTGATTTTTCTCATTTCTGGCATTACTTAGCCAAGCAGTAGAGCAAAAGAATTCACCTCTGGAAAAATAAAGGCCTTCCACCAAACAGGCAGAATACTGACTTCTCGATATCACTGATTACGGGATGAGTAATTCAATTACAGTTTAATTAAAAGAACAGAAATCACAAAAGAACTGTTTAGAACCTAACATTCCCATATAAAAATGAGCTCACATAGATTTTCAAATTATTTTCTTGTTTGAATTATTTAATAAGCTACAGCAGCAATAGACAATTCTGGATGTTAAAGTTGCCCTAAGTTTTATGGAAGAATTACTTGTCTTTCTAAAGTAGGGGAAAGAAGAGAGGAAAGGGAAAGACTATCACATGTCAAACAACAGGCACTCAATATTTAAATAAGCACTTTTACAGCATCCTGTAACAGAATGAAAAATTTTGTTTATCTACAAATTCTGCTTTGATGTCATGCAAAGTGTAGAAAAAAATACTGAATTTGCAAAGACTGATGTACATAATTACAAAGCTCTAAAGGCATCATGCCATTCTTATTCAGGAATATATCTTGATTTTTTTTTCAGTAATTTCCCTAAATAAAAAAAAACCTGTAGTATAAGTGGGAATCTCACAGACCACCTGTTAAGTCCTCAGAGCATCTTAGCCTCTAAAAGTATTTCAGAACTTCATGGAAAGCTGCCATAACATCAGAGAGAGGAGCTCTGAGTTCCTGCTATATGAAGGAAGTGAGGTACATCTTTTAAGGTAACAGATAGCCAAAACCTACAAAACCCCCTACATTTGACCCAAAAAGCAATTCTTCACAGAACACTACAGTATATGCCCAACACTATTTCATGTTTTAATGACTTCAGGGATTTAAATTCCAGATCCAACTAATTCTGCTTTGCCAGTGAAGGTAGCTAAAGATGTTAAATAAACAAACTTATCAAAAACACTCAAATATTTCCTTCAATCAGAATTATACAGCTCTTATCAACTGTTATAGGTATGTCTCCTGTAAGGAACTAGTTCCCAGGGTAAGCCCCTGCATTGTCAAATTAGAATGTTAAAAGAGTTAATCACCAGTTGATTGTCCTATCCTTATCTCCATAACTGTTGTCAATTACCCTGTTGTTATACTCGCTTTTTCTGTCGGGTCTCATCTTTGCTGCTACCGAAATGGTGCCCGGCACTGAGAGGAGGCGGGCGTATGCAAATAAGAGAGACCTTCGGCACCGTGGTACCGTTTTGAGAACGAAAAACCCCTCGGACAACGAGCCCTCACACAATCAAAAGACCTCAACGACACCCCAGGTTGGGGAAAGCATAGACGCATCTCCTAATCCTGATTTGGGCTTTTTGCCTTGTCAACCTGACCTCCAGGGAACTGGGCTAGCATGGAGGCTGGACTTCCAAGCTGAGAAAGCAGCCTTCTGGCACTCTCCTGAGGACACGAGCCGGACCTCTGCCGCATGGCACCCTCGTGACACATCTACACGCCTCCTCCTTCTCCAGGTTGCCAGTGGGAGCTACAGCAGTGTGGGTGCACCCCATCAGGCCCTCTACCCAGCTGATCCCTTTAATAAAGAGCTGAACCTCAATAAAGGCATTAGCCCTGTTCATTTCATCTCCAAAACAAAGGAAATCACACATACAAGCAGCAGATTGTTACAAGTCAGGCAAATCATGCTTACTTCCCGTGTGTCAAAATAGGACGGTTGTTATTCTAAAAAAAATATTTCATTTCTCACTCAAGATCAAGCCAATAAAAGAGCACAAGGTGGAATATAGTTTGGAAGATCAAGCTTGGTATAAGTTTGAGCTGCAATCCTGATTTAAGAGTAATTTATCAATGCAGATGGCAGCAAGATACCAAACAAACACAGCTGAAGTCGGTACCAGTGTTCAAACTGACTTTAATGAGACTTAAATCTCATTCCTACTAAATAGGATAGGCACAAGTAATTGCATCCTTCTCTTAAATCTTTGGAGCTCATTAACATTTGCAGAAGTAAACAAGGCAAAAATCCCACCCTTTCAGGACTCAGAGGAAGATAAAACAAATTCTGTGTTCAAAAACAAAAGTACCACATCCACCCTTCCACAAGTTGAAGAACTAGACCAAGCACAGTTTTGTGGGAGCAAGCACCATCTATTTTCTAAAAACTCCAGTTAGTACATGTCCACCAGCCTTTTTGATCCCAATAATGACTCAATAATGCACCTCATTAACGAAGTCCTATACAAGCAGGATCCCACACAAAATAACCCAAACCAAAACAAACAAGCAAACCCAAAATATGCAGCCTATAAACAAAGCAGCAACAATAAAAGTTATACAAAAATAGTGATACAAGCCTTTCTGATTTAAATGGTGATTCAGTAATGGTTTTAATGCCATTATTCATACTCCCAAGTAATCTCTTTCCCCCATGCAAGCTCCAGATACTATTTACCAATAACAACTGTTCCCCTGAACACTATCATATTACTTCAGAGACTAAAAGCCTTTGATGCCCATGACTTGCACTGCTCACACATTAGTAAGTCATTTTTTAGTCCTCACTTCAGCTACTCAATTTAATGTGAAAAGGTTTCATCCATACAATTCCAGCACCTCTATCATCAGCATTTTTTACAGAAACAAAGATGATTTTATTACTCCAATGAAGTAATTCTGTTCAAAATATCAACCAACTTTCCTGACATTATTACAAACAACTTCCTACCACCTCCTTCCCACCAAAAGCGCAAAAGCATCTCAGTAAGAACAAGTATCTGCAGGTCATGTAAAGAGCATGACTGATGAAGGTACCAAACAGAAATTGTGGAGAAAAAAATTGTCCTTGGAAGTGCAAGCACTTCTGCAGTACAATTAACTTAATTAACCAGATGACATGAATATTCATAAGGCTGTTAATGTCTCCCCCATCCAAACAGATAAATGTGATGTAATGACTTCCTAGTCAAGCATAGCTAAAATTCTGATGAAAACTGCACCAACATTTTGGTTCTTTGCTTGAAATATCACAGAAATTAACAGTCCCTCAGCAGTATTTTATTTTCTGAATTAACTGGGAAACACGAATTTACTTAAATGAACCACTTTGGACCAAAAGATAGAGACATAGATTGTCTCTTGTTCTGTAACAACTGGATAGCTTTTTTAATGTCCTTCCACAGTTCCCCCTCCCCTTTCTCTGTTTCCCCCTCTGTACAGTTTCTTAGCAGTAGTTCCCATAGCAACAAACACTTGCTAATGGCCAGCAGTACAACTGCAGGCTTCCCCACATCTCATCCATTTGATTTGGACCACAATAAGGCAGCTCAGTAGAGTATTTCAGTAAAAACATACTCCCCTCTGGATGTCTCTCTTCAGGAGGTAAATTGTTTCAAGAGTATCTTCTTCCCATCAAGATGACTGAAAGTTCAAAATGCTGTCTTAAGTACTTACTATGGAGGCTAAAACCAGATTTTAAGCCACCCACATAACAGTATCCTTTAATTCAGTTGCTGTTTCTGCTTGGCTGGAAAATCCTAATAAGTTTGTACAATGGATTTCTGGTGGGGAAAAAAATAGTTAACTGACCAGAGTTGCATCCTCATGAGAAGAAGTATCATACTTACCTGCTTCCTAACTACCTCATGGAATATCAGGAATATGGAAATCAAACAAACAACAGATTATTTTTAAGAACCTATTTGAAGTTTCTCACAATATCATTTTATAAACTGTTCTGATCCTTTTACAAAATCTCTGCCATTCTGTGTAAGAAACTGTACGAAATTCTTTTGGGTTTACAAGTCCTCTCTGATCATGATGTATTTGTCTCAAACTGAGGAGAGTAAGCACCAATGATGAGGCACAGTGACCTACACACAGCACAGAGTCAGGTGCTGGAGAGATTCTGTCTCAGCACCATCGAGATATTCAGAGTAACTGAGCTACTAAGTGATAGCCCAGCTTCTGTACTCAAATTCTTTACCTTCGTGTCTTTGAGATTGCTGTCTTTTTTACCAAGAGTTTCTTACCCTGAGAAAAAGCTAATGTAATCTTGCTCCTTTACAAGCAACTAATGCTCCTTTTATATGTGCAAACCAAATCAAAGCATTTAAAAATCTACTTGCTCAGTTTAAAGTGACACGCCCTTTTGTAGAAAAGTAAAACCAGTAATTTGCTATTTAATTGGCTGTAGGAATTTTTTCCTCACCAGTTAAAAACATCTGAGAAACCATGTGAAGTAGTCTTAGCAAACATCCACACTGGAGAGTAGTGTTCATGCAAAAATACCTCTCTTCTTTTCAAGAGAAGTGATTCATATAGTAGCCCAGAATCAGCCCTGACTCTACTGATTTGTGCTGGTTTTGGCTAGGGTAGTTAACTTTCTTTCCAGTGGCTAACATCCAGGGGCTGTGTTTTGGATTTGTGCTGAACACAGGGTCGATAACATAGACATGTTTTTGTTATTGCTGGGAAGAGCTTACACAGAGCCAAGGCCATTTCTTTTTCTACTGCCACGCTGGTGAGGAAGTTGGGGGTGAATGGGAGGGTGGGAGGAGGCATAGCCAGGACAGGTGAGCCCAACTGACCAAAGGGATATTCCAGACCATATGACACCATGCTCAGTATATAAAATGGGGCAAGGGTGGGACATTTGAAGTGATGCCATTTGTCTTCCCAAGCCACTGTCACGTGTGATGGGGGCCCTCATCTCCTGGGGATGGCTATATAATACCTGTCTGCCCATGGGAGGCAGGGAATGAATTCCTTGTTTTATTTTGCTGGTGCACACAGCTTTTGCTTTTTTTATGAAACTGTCCTTATCTCAACCCAAGAGTTTTCCAGCTTTTACCCTTCCGATTCTCTCCCCAGTTTCACTGGTGAGACAGTGACCCCCCAACACAAACAAAACCACACCACAAGATACAAGTTAATAAAAGAGCAAGATGACTTTTTAAGAGAGACATATTTTCATGTCTGTAAAACTCAAGAAGAGAGAAAGTAGTTTTTTGTGCATATTTTTTTAATATAATGCACACAATGTATTTCTGGGAAACCATTTTAAAATAGACCCTAAGCATGAATCCAATTGAGAATTCTCCCAAGAAAACCGGAGATGCAAGAAAGGAAAATCTAGAAAACAAAGTTTTCATTTGGTATAATTTCTGTCAAGAAATAAGGGTGAGACTTGATCTTGTATGGATCAGTTGAAAATTATTTTATTCTTTCTCAGCTTCTTCCTTCAGGCAAAGAGCTCATATGTTCCATTACTATAAATTATCATTACAATTTAAAATCAAGTCATTTGTAATCAATATAAATCACTAATTTAGAACATATATTCAACAGGTCCCTTACATAACTGAAGCTTTAGCATCAAGAACTGCCTTTAGTAGCCAAAACTGTAAAAAATGCCAGAGGGACTTAAAACAGATGACTAACAAAATGGAACAGTACCTTTCATTCTCACCTGCTGGTATTACTCCAAGAGGAACTGGTGCTCTGACAGGCTTTGATACATAGTCTGTGTCTTTCCCAGCATCTATCTGGGCTCTGAGTAGTAGCCCATGAGCAACTTCACTGACAGATCCATCTCCACCAACACAAACTACCCTATTACAAAACAAAGATGCCAAACGGTTCAAAACAAACTCTTTCATAGCTGAAAAACAAGTGGAAGGCAGCTACTCTACATCATATACATAATGATATCTCAAAAAAGCTAAAAAACATTCTTTCTTTAACAATGAGCTTGGGCTTCACTGTCAGATCAGTAAATGCTACCTGAATGCTCCTTAGGCATTCTTATTTCTGCTTTCTGTCTGAGTAGGAGTAAATATACTTAAAAACTTATGAAGTTTTTCTTACCTTATCACACATCATGCACATAAACTGATCAGATAGAAGAACCAAACACATTTAAGTGCCTCAGTGGAAAAGCTCTTTACATCTTTCAATGCTGACCCATACAAACATTCCAATGCCTTTTAATTGCCCTTATAATAACAACTCACCAGATATTACAATAATATTAAAAAACCACTTGAAAACAGCTATTTTCATACACTATGCAGGTAGTTGAGGGATTTAGCAAGGTATAAAATCCTAGTGCCAGCAATCCTGTGCACAAAGGTACTTAATCACTGCCTCGAGCACATAATTAAACTCCCACCTGCTGTGGCTAAAGAGAGGAATGCATTTGTCTGTAGAAGCTCTGTTACAGCAAACCTTTTTTTTTTCCTTGTTTTTGTTTATTTAAGTACATATTACAGTGATTCTCCAAGTCAGTAAACGTATTTTAATGATCAGAAGAGTAATGATACATTCCGAGCATTTATGACAGAAGTGTCGTAGTTACTTCGACAGGAATTCACCTAAATTATATTCTTTTCATATATATGTACGAGTGCATATATATGAAAGGTATAAAATGAATGTTGTGAAACTATGTCCAATCATTCAACCAGGTAAAACTGGTCAGATCTCTATAAGAAAAAACTCATGTTATCAAATGTTTAAATTAAATTACCTCATCTCCTTTAACATTTTTCTTCAGTTTCTATTACTATTTCCAAGCTGATTTTTAATCTCTCATTTTTAGGAATGATTCCTCTAGCTAGCTAAACACTGCCAGATTAAATTTAAAAAAAATACAAATATATAAAAAAAATATAGTCTGAAGAATAGAATATAAAAGTTTGAAGAGCATTTTCTTCCTGCTTGCAATCAGGAGTCATCACCTTTCTTTGGCTCATTTTTTGTTTATTCCCAGGCTTAAAATTCCCTGTCATTGTAGCAAAACCAGTTAATCAAAAACTGTATACCCAGAAGGACTTGCGTGGATTGTCTTCTGGCTATTAAAACTTTTGAAAACAGATATATTTTTCTCTGATTTTGGAGAGCTGTGTAGATAGAGTCCAAGGAATAACATGAAAATGCTGCTAATTTTGATTTTTATTATTTTAGTATTAATCATCAAGAGTTGCCTTTTTGGCTGGAAATAGAGATACCATCAGGCACCTGGGATTCCAATGCTAATCAATGAGAACCTGCTATGCATCAGGAGTAGGAAGTCTTGAGCAAACAAATTTTACTTAGACCTTGAAGAAGGCTTCTGAGAGAAAGAAATATCTATTTAACCATCAGATGCAAATTTCTTAATCAACTATTCACTAAGGACTGGCTAACCTGGGCTACTCTAAATATCTTTGATCCTGACTAGGGAAGAAATAAATGCATGGGCATTGTCTATTTCTGTCTCTGTACAAATAGGAAAACCCAGCTGAGATGGCAGCATCACAAATGCAGTCTCTCTGTCACCAAAGTTCAGCCACAAGTCAGGGGGAAAAAAACAAATTGACAAAGTGCCTCAATTTGCAGTGTCCCTAAAAAAGAAGTGGATAGCAAAAAAGGTAGAGTGTATAAGACATGTTCCTGTGGTCTTTCACAATAGATTAGTAACTGGGGAAATCAGAGAATTATAAATACAAACAAACAGCTTTGACTAAGAATTAACACACAGGAGTGTTGCTTTCAGAAAGCACTGAGAAATAGACTTCAGTTTAGTACTGCAAATCATAAGCTTCAGTTTACTTCATATGCTGTTAACGTGAAAGGAACCATAACTCTCCTAGAGAGAAAATCAAGCCCAGAAATTGCATGTTGCTATATTGTTTACATATTGCAATGAATAAAAAACCCCCATGTTGTCTTGCTATTTCTACACTTTTGTGTCTCTGAAAAAAAAACTGGATACCAAAAAAGGTAGAGTATAAAAGACACATGCCTACGGTCTTTCAAAAGGGTTATATTCTTCCAGCTTAGATCTGGCTACTGGAGAAAGCCTTACAGGGGAAGTTCTCCATGTCTACCCAGGGATCTCACAAATACAGAGACCAAAACTCTTATGAAGTGTATTTCAGAAAGCTTTATGTTTATTTACCATTATTTATGAATCCAAGATACATTTCTATTGTTGGTAATTAATAAATACCAAAGTATTTAATGAGAACTCAATTTCCCAGGTTTCATATATATGAAAAGCAGAGTAACTCATGAAGTACCCACTAGCCTAATTTTGACTGGAATGCAAATAAAAAATAACATGATGAGGTTCACTAACATTCCTAGTCACTAACCAACTTACCCATCAAATACCTCCAGTTCACATTCTTTAAGTACTGAGAGAGCATGTCCTTCATATTCAGTTACTGTGGAAAACATTAATTGTCAGCAGATTAGATAATTTTAAATTATTTTGTCCATCCAACATAAGGAACACAGAGTAATTCAACTCAGATTTTTTTTTAAGTCATTAATATACTAAAAGTATGAGAAGTTATATTTTACAGCTATGCTAGCTAAAAGGCCAAACATTAAATTTCAGCTGCTATCAGATACATGGCTATTTCATGCATTTAAATTCAGATAATTCAAGAAGATGTTTGTTGCATCAAAATGCAAGTTTTAGCACTGACACAGTTGGTAAACTTCAGGAAAATAAGCATATCCTCAGTTAAGATTGAATTACTTCAGGATCAATCAAATTTAATTGCCTTTGTGTTAGGATATGCGAATTGCTAAATCAAAAATAAGAGGAGTTAAACACAGAAGTATGAAATCAAGCCAAATACCAGTGACAACTGCATATAACACACAGAGGAAGGTGGCACAAGTATACACCAGAGTTCATAGCCTCTGGAGGAAATGAATCTGTCACTCCACATTGATGTCTCTGTGTTTGCTGATACCCTATATAGTACTGTAAATGCCAGTGAAGACAGGATAAACTGGCATACTACAGATGGCACGAAGCATCATAACTACATTTAGCATTTTCTAGGGCAGCTTTGCCAGAAGAGACAGCCCAGCTGCAGCCACCCATCAAAGATTTTTGCTGACTGACATGACACTTGCAGATGGATTTTTTGTGTAAGAATGTGCATCATTATATGCAAAATTACATTAATCTTTCATGCTTGTCTGTCCCTGGTGCTCACATAGTTCAAGGCTTTTCTCCAGTGTTCCTAAACATTGCTAAAATTATTAGTCTTGGTGTCTAAAACAATCATTCCATAGCTGTACTTGTTCCAACAGTATTTCGACAGATTATTCAAAGGCTGCTTACAAGAACTGAAAACACCCCTATCTCTTTCTATATATACACACACACACACAAGCATGTTTGTGGATACAGTGAGTGTATATGTCTTTTCTCCTAAAAAATAAGAAAGAAAAACAAAACCAAAACAAAAGTGATACAAATTTTACACTTCACACTAAAAAATTGTTTATATTGCCTATAACTTTAAACCCCCCCCAAATTAGTACCAGCAAAGTTCTAGTGCTTGGTGTTTTGAAAATTCTTAATTAAAAAAAATAGCATTGTTTTGATTATACGGAAGGCAGAGATTTATCATTTTGCTGCAGAAACACCTATCACTATAATAACTTCTGGGAATTATTTACAGAATTTACTTCCATGCAGGGCCTCTCTGGAATATCAAAGCACATTATTTAAGCTACCATATTCAGCTTTGCATTACCAACGGGAACAATGCTTTTATCAATATCTGTAGGCTGTGTGAAAAGTGATCAATAAAAGTGTGCATCATGCAAAAATGCAGAAAGGTTCAAATATCTTACCATTGCTTAGCTGTGAAAGAAACTCTTCCCATGAAAACACAGAGTTGGTTACCAGGTTACATGCCTTTTTAAATGAACACGATGACATTTAGAAAGTTATGAGTACAGTCTAATTAAAATGGAACAGTAAATAAGATTTATTTTGTAACAGAAAACATGCTCAGTGCTTTCCTACTATAATGTAAGTTATGCTTACTGTTACAGAGTTAATTCACTCAAAGAACAAGGACATGAAAATAAAGAGGGCTCATGTCTACAGAGAAATCAATAAAGGCAGTAAAAACAACTAATGTTAGCCAGATTGAGAGCAAATCCATCCTCTTTGCATCTAACAGCTTAAGTTTGGAAATTATATAGAAAACCAGCTCAAGGCTTAAGACTGGGGAGTTCCAAGAAATTTAAAATTTGATCAGAGAATGACAGAGGATCTACTTTGACACATCATGACAAAAGGGCAGTGAAAAATGAAGTTTTCAAGGAAAACCTTAGGGTTTATAGAGAATCATTCAAGTAGAAAAGAGCCCAGAAAAATCCAACACAGACATAAAAAGACCATGTCTAAAAAGTTTTCTGCAGGCTTGACAACCTCCAGAGGGGCACGTACAAATCATTTTGATAGCTGGAAAAAAAGCTAAGTGTTTGAATATTTGGCACTGTTCCAATTCAGGAGGAAAAACACACAAACAAATAAACAAACCTACTCAATGTATTTTGGTACTAGGAAAAAAGCTTCTTCCATTGTTTGAGAAGGATCCAGATCTCATATTTGTCAAAATTATTATTACAAAAATATTATTTAATTATTTTTTTACCATTTCTAATGCATAATTTAGAAAGATTTTCTTTTTCAAGAATGTTTTGTTCCTAAGTGTCAGATAACAGCATTCTGAAGGAAGGACACCAAAGGTGCGCCTCATTTGAACAGAGTCACTCCAAAAGCACTTTAACATCCTCTTCACACAGCAAACAAGAACCAAGGCCTTGGCCCCTACACATAGAAAAAGCACTATTCAATTAGTTCAACACTTCAAAACAGAGGATGCCTTCATGTGACACCTAAACATACTGGCACTCATGTCACAGACTAAAGTCAATGGGACTGTAACAGTTAATGGTAACAGCTTTTTTTCATCCAGCATCAACACCAGTTATCTGTTGGTATTTACCATACAGTAAGTTTAACCCAATGCTATTTGTCCAGCTCTCAAATATTCCTTTCTTTTGTGGTTCTGCCCTAAAAATAAGAGTTTGGGAAGGCTGCTATTTTTGCCTACCTATCCATGTTGCAAGTGTGCATAAATGGAAGCAAAAGAGTCAAAACTAGGAAGAGAAATGAGACAAGCTAGGATTCTGTCAGCGTTTCCTTTATTTATTTTTCTTTAAATATCTGTAAGATTTTGCAAGATTGTAACATATTTCTAAAATACTAGCTCCAATTACCACAGTTTGCCAGTACTTGCAGGAATCTCAACAGTGGAATGAGGTTTTGTAGAATTCAATTTTTGGAAGCCTCACTGTTCTTATCCTAGCAACCATATCCCAGCTGCAGCACAAAAAAAATTCCCCAATTCTTAAAAGAGGACGGATTTTAACTATTGTTTCACCTTAGCTACAGCTAAAAGTATTGCTTCAGGTTAAATTTGCTAATTCACACTTTCTATTGCTCTAAGTACTTCAGAGATTTGCTTACTGCATGTAACAAAAATAACCCCAAAACCCAGCAAAGCACAATCCACTCCATAATAACTTTGGGTTTTTTTCCTGAAATTATTAAAGTGTAGCACACAAAGCCATTAGCGAGGAAAAAAACAAAAAAAATAAAATCTCCAAAAATTTTAAATAATTAGAAAGAAAAAGTAAATGTTACTTTAGCACTCACTTATTTACATATATGTCCTTAGATTGCTATATGTCTTTTGGTAGGAGAGAGTGTTCCCACTCCAAACTTCTAAACACATAAGAACTTTATTCCAAGAGAAGCCAGAATGAAGAATAAGATCTGGAAAGCCTGATCAGAGAGGAAGCAACAGCTACCAATGTACAAGACTGGCCAAGGAGAGCTCTGTCTGTCAGCACTCCACAGTCAATTTTTGATGTTCTGAAGTGTTTTTAGTAATCTGCAAATCTTTTAATGTTATATGTACTAGAAACCACTTCAGAGGTTCAAATTTGCCATAAAATTTTTGTGCTCAACAAATTTTAACTTCACATTCAATGAATTTTAAATATGTGTATGTGGAAAAGTTGAAATTTAAACTGTCTTCAGTGCCAAAAAATTATACAAAAGCCTTGACAATTTCAGTACCTAATACACCTTTGTACACCACCAGTTATGTAAATATTGGCCATGTTCCAAAACAGCAGGAACAGCAAGATGCACACTCCAACTTCACAAAATCCAAAACAATTATGGGAGGAAAAAATCCAGTTCCATTTACTTGAAATAAAGTACTTAGTTTTATTAGACTAGCATACCAGCAGACAGGACTTTTACTCAGCATCCACCATCACCCTCTTTTTTTTTCTTTAACATAATTCTCAATTACTTAGTTCTCTACTAGCATTGAAAACTGCAATGTAGTTTTCTCATTTTGCCTGTAGGAGGAGTGTTAGGCAGCTAATAAGCACAGTAGTATTTCAGCATTGCCAAAAAAAACCTTAATTAAAGGCCATTAAACATTTTTCTGTCTCAACTCAGAAGTTTCCTATTACAACTTCAAAGATAAATAATTAAAAAATAAACTTCAAACTGTTTTTATTCCTTTAGTAATTTTTTTTGAAACCTCTACAAATTATATTCACAACTTGTATTAAAACTTGTGTTTAAAATTGTGACCAAACAAGGCTAAGTACAATTTCTAACATGACAGCATTATTAGTCTGTTCACTCTATGATCCATGCATTCGAGGTGGAAAAATATGTCTGAGAATTAAAATTTATATAAAGCCGCTGGCATTCCCTCTCAGTTCACGGTAGTTAAGAAATTATTGCTACAGAATTCTAATACAGACAATCTTTTTCACATTTCTCCTAATGTGTCTTTAATCTTCAATTGATTTTACTTTAAATTGTTGGCTAAATAGTTAAAAAAATACATGGATACAGGGAATAAAATTAGCAAGATAATTTTGATCTGCCATTATCGCATTAGTATATTCCCATGACTAAATCAGATTTTATCTGAATTATTTCTGGCCTGCAACTTGAACTACTCATCATTTCATTAGAAATTTAAGGAACAACTGCAAGATGAGACCTCTTATAATTTGTTTAAGCTGAGACTGATAATTTTTCAAGTCAATTACAACAGACATAGGAAAAAGACGAGATTACTAGTTTTGATTGCTATAGGTAAAAAATATTGAATCAGTAACAGACTTACTAAAGCACTGTTTGACAAAATAAAAATGTATTGTGTTGTATTAACTAGAGTTCCAAATGCAGGACTTGCAGTCAAAGGCAACAAGGATAAGCAGTAAATTCAAACTGTCAAACGATTAAGCTATACTTCTGAAGCAACTTACCTGTGACATCAGTTTTTATGTCAGCAAGTTTAAAAAGAGGTGCAACTTTTTCATTATAAATGTGAGTGGCTTCTCTTTTGTGGCTGCTTGGATTAACAAACACTTTCAAGGATTTAGGTCTGTTTTGAAAGCCTGGAAAGGAAACAAAACATTTCAGATAACACACAACCCAACTATTTTTAGAGCTTATGTGATTTTTTTAAAATCAGAATCATTACAATACTTCGACAGGATGAGAAAATTACAGTCTAAAAGAAGTCTCAATTTCTGCTTGCATGTGCACTACTCATCTTAAAAATACAATACTGATTCATTTTATGCAGACAGCTAATAAACAGTTGCAGGAACCAGAAAAATGTGTGTATGTCATAGCCTAGTAAAGCCCTGATTCAGGAGCAGGGGGAGTGTGAATTTTAGGCACCAAAACAGAAAAGAAACCCAAACATAAAAACGTATCCCTGTTGGAATTTAATATGACTCACTCCCAGCAGGAATACGAAAGTAACACCCAACAAAACTGACACCACAATCCAACACTTGTCTTTGCTGAGAGTGCAAATCAAACAGCCCAAAGGAAATTTCCTCATTGTGAAAGAGGTCTAAAAATATAAAGAAATAGAAATTTGGCAGTACCATTTGGAAATCTGAGAATTATTGTTCATTTAGGTCTTTGGAGTAACAAACCCCAAGGAAATAACACTGAGAAATATTGCTATGCAAAGCTGAACCTTGTCTTGCACATTTATCCCATGAAGTAATTTTATTATTTGAAACACAGCATTTTGTTGAAGAGTAAATAACTCACACTAAACCAATAACATTGCTTTTCAAATTCCCTTTTCTAGAATTCCTACAATTGCCATGGTTCAGTGAGGCTGCTTTGCCACAAGAAGCAAGCAGTAGTGTACAATGGTGCTCTTCTTTTGGTGTTTATTTAAAATACTTGAGTTGAACTATTCCGAATTTTGTTTTAGTATTAGGTAGACTATCACTTTCTTAGCCAAATAAAAGCTAGATTATCTGCCAAGTGTACTGCTTTCAACATTCAAGAACAAAATTAGTGGTAGCCCACAACTCCAAAAGGAGCCAAGAATGAAAGCACATTTTCCTGCCCTATGAAGAACATTACTCCACTTTTTACAGGCACATGTACCTTCAGAGTGTCAGCAGGGACTTCCTGCAGCTCATTCCACTTACTCTATCTTAACAATTGAAGAGGAACAATTACTCAAAGAAATTATACCTAAATACTATTTCAGCATTAAAGAGGAAAGCATTCCTTAAAATCAAAACATAATTGTAAAAGTCACAGAGATTATTTTTTCATTTATTTAAACACAACAAAGAATCTTAAAAGGAAATCTAGCTATCCAGTTTGTGTCAGAAGCTGTAGATTTCTTAAAAATACTGAAGGAAATAATTAGATCAGTTTGCTGCTAAAACCTCAGAATCATATACAAAAAAAATGTTTGTCAAAATGTTACAGAGTGCCAAGTCATTGCACAGCAAATCAGTCCTGGAGAATCCTGCACGTCTTCAGCAACAAGCACCTGTATTCAAAATCATCCTTTTCAAAAAGGAGAAAAAAGGAAAGGGGAGACTTGGTGAGGACTGTGGCTGTGTTGTAGGGAAGGGTTTCTGCAAAAAAACTGCACGCTCCTTCTCTCTCCCCCTTCACTCTCGGAACCATCTTAGAGGTGCAGAACTTAGTATCCAGCATAAACAGAGCAGACAACTGGGGATACAAGCATCATGAAGTCGCCCCAGGACATTGTTCGTCAGGCCCCTGATCAGCTGCAAGAAAGGTCTGAGGAAAGCTGAAGATGTTCCGTGAGACAAGCCCCAAGCCCAGCAGCTGAGCCAGCAGAGCCCGCAGCGCGGCTGGGCCGGGCGCGGCAGAGCCCCCAGGGACGCAGCCGGCCATGAGGGCGCCGTGCCAGGGCAGCACCAACAGGACCGCCAGCAGCCCAAAGGATGTCACTACAGCCTTGTTCTCAACATCTCCTGAGCCTGAAACTAAAAAGCTGCCCCCACTTTCAGGCCTCCCAGCACAAGAGATGAAGTGCAGCAAGCCCGAGAAGACCTGTGACTGCAGCAAGGGGCTGGAGCAGGCTGCAGCAGGAGCCATGGCAGCCGGGCCGGACAGCCTCAACGACATTACCTCCCTCAATGCTTTCCTTGAGCATCTCTGTGGGAGTAACAGCCACCAAGCCAGGCTTCCTGCAGGTGCAGGGACAAACAGGCAAGGGACACAAGTGGCACAAGAAATCCAGAGTGAAGTAAAGAAAAATAGCCTTCACAATGACGGCAGGTAAGCCATGGATGAAATTGTCTATCCGTAGAGATTTTCAAAACTTATCTAGACATGGCTCTTAGCAACCTGATCTTTATTAGAAGCTCACCTGCCCTGAGCAGGAAGCTAGAACGGATAATCTCCAGAGGTCCATTCCAACCTAAATTCTTCTCGATTCTCTGGAAACAGAAAGAAGCACTGCAGGTATGTACTGCAGTGGAATTCCTTATTACAGGAATTACAACACAAACAAGGAAGACTAAACAAAAGCTCCCAAAGACTAATAACACATATAAATAATCATAATAAAGACATTTCTTATCTTATTCACAAGAAACTGTGATCAGCTGGTCCTCCTAATACTCAACCCCCCACCAACACTCAGCACTAAAAAGCTGTAAAAGCTGACTTCAGTCATGGATACCTGAGTATACCTTTAAAGTTACAAAAAACAAACCAAAAACACCCCCTCAAACATACAAATATAAGAATACAATACACAAAGGAGAGGGAAAGAATAGGAAAGTACAGTTTGTAGAAGTAGAGAAAGCAGATGAAGTGTCAAAAATTCTGTTACCCAGACAGTGTGAGTTACAGTTCTGCGAAACACGCATCAGGAGAAAACTGAAGGGATAAAAGCAAACATCACTATCTCACTTCAATGTTTTTGCATAAGAGATGTAAAAATTTAACCCTAGGTGGCAATATCAAGTTTCAAAAGAAATCCTACACAGGCAAAAGAAAATACACTTTTCAGTTGGTGGGAGAAAAAATCCTAGGTTTTTGAGGAAATGGTTGAATTTAATTTTTTTTTTTTAAATTAATTAATTTAACTGCTCTAAACCAGAAATGGTATTTATGATTATGTATATTGGGCTATTCCTGAAAACTATATCAGAGTTAATACATAAATCCTAGCAAGATTTTCAAGAACCAGATGAATTCACAGGATCAAAGTATTAAAATATTCTCTTTATGACTATTTGAATATCAACTTACTTTTTTAGAGAGACAAAATACTTCATTGACAGAAATATTTTTCACAAACAAGGCATTTGAGCAGAGATGGTACTACTGAATCACTACTGAAGTGATTTTGTTTGTGCCAAATAATTGCCAACTGGCAAGAAAGGATGATCATGACAAAATTTATTACTTTATAATTCCTGGTGTGCACTGGAGATGTTAGAGCACACCAAAAAAAATGAGTTTACTGAAAGCATATCCTGTAACAGCCAAAGATTAAACTTTCACACAGTATTATTGTGAAGCTTCTTTAAAGTGTTTTTAAATAATAATCTTTTAATTGTCTTTAAACAACATCTATATGAATGAATCAATGTCATTGACTACTGCATGCAACTGATCCCAGTCTGGCAGCCTTTTGGGGCTCTCCTAACTGGTATTCTGTTATTGTTTCCCGTGGCTGCTCCATTTGAAACAAGCCAGCAGCCTAAAGCAGGAAGGCCAACTGTTCCCCTAGTACTAACAAATGTGCTAATATGCACTAGTTTAAACTTGATCTATCAAGTGAATCAGTGAACCATGAAGGGTGGTGGGTCAATCAGGGTGTTCAGAAAACAAAGGCTCCTAGAGCAGCAGAGACGCTGTGCTCAGACATACATCTGTGCTGCTTTCAGGCCCCAGCCTTAGGAAAATGGGTTTATGTTACAAAAGTTAAGAGCCTGGAATCATGTCATTACCACCTACATTTATAAATACTTTATACAGCATTAGGAATATTATACATGAGAAAAACTAACAATAGGAGACAGAGTTGTTAATGTAACTATGGAGACACCACTGTTAATATTAACTAACCCAAGTTAATGTTTAACATTAATGGAGTTTAATTAAAACTTCATGCATGAAGTTTCAGGCTTTCATATCAAATCCCCGTGTGATAGATACTATGGAACAGTAGATAAAAATAAAATGCACTTTATGCTTTTTTGCTATTTTATCATTTATTCTTAAAAACATTTACTGTCTTTTGTTAGTTAACAGAGTTTTTAAGTAAAGCTTTTTCAAATCAACTGTTTGAAAATCTTATCTTGTTAAAAAAAATGGATGAGCATTGACAACTGTACTTTTTCTCTCATTTTTGAGCCTGCCTCAACCCTTTAAGAACCACTGTGTATATGCACGTGCAGAGGATTTTAGATGGAACAGTGATGTCTACTGACATAGTGTGCCCCCACATGCCACGCCCATAAATCCTGTACAAAAATATGTGATGTATAAATGGAAATCACTGAGAGTGGGGTGTGCACCAGGGCTAACACGATGTAACAGCACACTGGACCCTGCCTAAGCTGCCTTTTGGGGCTTTCCAGGAGCCAGCCCAGAGCCAAGGCTCCAGAGGTGCATGAAGATGGCAGTGGTTATCTTACAGCAGTTCAACAAACATGTGATGTACAGATCAGATTTCAGGAACACTCTATCAGTGAGCAAGCTCCTCATATCTAGCTGGCATGCACTGGAACAGCAGCAACAGGAGGCAGAAAAGAAGAACTTACTTAAATATAGGAAGATGGTGGTAACATATATTTTGCTACCCTGTCACACCCACACAGAAAGAACCATAACAGCAGTCACTGTAACTGAATTCTAAACACTTATATCTGTGTGTGCTCACTTACATGATAACAGGCTTCATAAAAAATTATAGCCCAGTTAAACTTTAAATTGAAGTACTCTGAACAAAGTCAAAGCAACAGAGGACAATTACTGTGAAAATAATAAAAATGAACAGGGAAAAACCATGTATGAAACATTCATGCCAGACACAGATCNTATATATATATATGTATATTCTGCTTTGATAAATCACCTGATTTTAATTTGATCCAGCCCAGAAACAATAAAAACAAAATCCTTCAAGTATGTAATGCAGCAGTTAATGAAAAATTACTTTGTGATCAGACAGATTGGGGGAGGAGGGAGGGCAGGGAAGTAATTTTTACTGTTGCAGAAGGATAAAACCAGAAGCAGCCAATTTGAGTTTATTAACAACAACTCCAGCACTATTACCAAAAAAAAAAAAAAAAAAAAGGCTGCAACAAAAACTATGAAAATCCATTACTTTTTCACACAGAAATATCAGCGAC
>WAAE01022431.1:29984-86768 GCA_013400495.1 Nicator chloris
AAGGCCAACTGTTCCCCTAGTACTAACAAATGTGCTAATATGCACTAGTTTAAACTTGATCTATCAAGTGAATCAGTGAACCATGAAGGGTGGTGGGTCAATCAGGGTGTTCAGAAAACAAAGGCTCCTAGAGCAGCAGAGACGCTGTGCTCAGACATACATCTGTGCTGCTTTCAGGCCCCAGCCTTAGGAAAATGGGTTTATGTTACAAAAGTTAAGAGCCTGGAATCATGTCATTACCACCTACATTTATAAATACTTTATACAGCATTAGGAATATTATACATGAGAAAAACTAACAATAGGAGACAGAGTTGTTAATGTAACTATGGAGACACCACTGTTAATATTAACTAACCCAAGTTAATGTTTAACATTAATGGAGTTTAATTAAAACTTCATGCATGAAGTTTCAGGCTTTCATATCAAATCCCCGTGTGATAGATACTATGGAACAGTAGATAAAAATAAAATGCACTTTATGCTTTTTTGCTATTTTATCATTTATTCTTAAAAACATTTACTGTCTTTTGTTAGTTAACAGAGTTTTTAAGTAAAGCTTTTTCAAATCAACTGTTTGAAAATCTTATCTTGTTAAAAAAAATGGATGAGCATTGACAACTGTACTTTTTCTCTCATTTTTGAGCCTGCCTCAACCCTTTAAGAACCACTGTGTATATGCACGTGCAGAGGATTTTAGATGGAACAGTGATGTCTACTGACATAGTGTGCCCCCACATGCCACGCCCATAAATCCTGTACAAAAATATGTGATGTATAAATGGAAATCACTGAGAGTGGGGTGTGCACCAGGGCTAACACGATGTAACAGCACACTGGACCCTGCCTAAGCTGCCTTTTGGGGCTTTCCAGGAGCCAGCCCAGAGCCAAGGCTCCAGAGGTGCATGAAGATGGCAGTGGTTATCTTACAGCAGTTCAACAAACATGTGATGTACAGATCAGATTTCAGGAACACTCTATCAGTGAGCAAGCTCCTCATATCTAGCTGGCATGCACTGGAACAGCAGCAACAGGAGGCAGAAAAGAAGAACTTACTTAAATATAGGAAGATGGTGGTAACATATATTTTGCTACCCTGTCACACACACACAGAAAGAACCATAATAGCAGTCACTGTAACTGAATTCTAAACACTTATATCTGTGTGTGCTCACTTACATGATAACAGGCTTCATAAAAAATTATAGCCCAGTTAAACTTTAAATTGAAGTACTCTGAACAAAGTCAAAGCAACAGAGGACAATTACTGTGAAAATAATAAAAATGAACAGGGAAAAACCATGTATGAAACATTCATGCCAGACACAGATCACATGGTAAAAAGGAAACTGTGTACATGAAACTTGAGAAAAACTAAAAATTTCGTTAGAAACCTCCAGATAAACTTTGGCTCATATTATCACCAATAAACTTGCTATCCTTGTTCCTTAATTAATGTATATGCATAAAAACCTAAAAACTTGTCGACAAGTAAGATAAACAAATAGAAATTGCATTTATCTGCAGAGGAAACACACCTGTCAGTAACATGTACTTCCATTTGTCAGAATGTCTAAATATTATTGACTATATATATATATATATATATATGTATATTCTGCTTTGATAAATCACCTGATTTTAATTTGATCCAGCCCAGAAACAATAAAAACAAAATCCTTCAAGTATGTAATGCAGCAGTTAATGAAAAATTACTTTGTGATCAGACAGATTGGGGGAGGAGGGAGGGCAGGGAAGTAATTTTTACTGTTGCAGAAGGATAAAACCAGAAGCAGCCAATTTGAGTTTATTAACAACAACTCCAGCACTATTACCAAAAAAAAAAAAAAAAAAAAGGCTGCAACAAAAACTATGAAAATCCATTACTTTTTCACACAGAAATATCAGCGACTGAGAAATTAACAGAACTCAACTGCATTGTATACTTTGAGTTCAGACTTAGAAGAATTTACACATTAGCAACTGGTATGATGAGGGCTTCGTTCAGTTATTTTTATCTGAGTCCTGTTTATTCCTGAAGTAGAAGACAAGGAGAAAAAATGTACTGATCAGAGAGCCAAAAGAAATCTGTACAAGATCTGAGTTTCTGGAGAAAGACTGAAGCAAGAACTTGAAACGGCATTGCACAGAACACTTTTTTTTCAGGTTCAGGTGGTGTCCAATTACAAAGCTATAAAACAGAGACTGCACCTCGAGGTCAAGGCAACCTGAGCTAGAGATACTGCAGCTTTTTTTTCTGTGAACATATGGTATCACTGCTCCTGATAGATGGAGAGTAATCTAGGAACAAAACAGACATTTGCTCCTTATGCGAATGTCCTTGCCTTTATGGGTAGCTGGAGATCTACAGGAATCCTGGCACTTCTGTAGGTTGAGATATTTCACAAAAAAGTCTTTCAAAAGGGGAAAAGGGAAGGCACTTTTTAATACCTATCTTCATTGGGAAAATCTAAAGCATACTGAAACAAAGAATGCAAGAACGCACCATTAATAACTCATGTTGCTTCTTTAATATCTGCTTGTGAAACTTTAGTAGAAGTGCACTATAAATTCTTATTCGAAGTGTTACAAACACTACAGATGTACAAGATTTGAATTCCATAATCTGGCTCAGTCTTAACAATTCAGCTGGATTTCTAACAGTGTATCAGAAGATAGACTGCTTTTCTTCTGTAATAAACAAATTAATTTGCTATAATCTGTAAACAGAGGCATCTCTTGGAGTTAAATCAGAGTTTGGTATTGGGGAAGGGATGTCGTTTTGGTTATTTAAATCAAAAGTGTGCTACATTCTGTGCCTTTCAAATATAAACTACAGTGAAAGGCTTGGATTTTTTGTGGGGCTCTTTTCCCTATATGGAGAATACCTTCTTTCTTCATTTTGATAGAGTTTTCATAAAATAAAAAAGGAAAAACAAACAAACAAAAAACCAAAACAAACAAACAAAAAACCAAACAAACAAAAAACCCAAAAACAAAAACAAAAACAAAAAAAAAAAAAAAAAAAAAAAAAAAAAAAAAAAAAAAAAAAAAAAAAAAAAAAAAAAAAAAAAAACAAAAAACAAAAAACAACAAAAAAACCCCCAACCCTACAATTGGTTAAACAAAGCATCCTGAAACTAGCATTAGCCTAGGCAAACACAGAAAGATATTTTTAAAGTAAAGAATTGCATCCCATCACTACTGTCAACAAATTTTGTATCAGATTATTCAACAAGAGTCCTACCGAACCTTAAGAGCACTGCCACCTGTGAATTTATGAAGATGAGGAAAGTCTCTCCCATTAGTCTCCTAAAGAATATGGAGGTCTCAAGTGGGATTTCCTAAACCATCACCAGAAAGTTCCTGAAGAGTTTCTAGTGCTACTGTAGTACCATCAGATGTGATGCAATTTCAAGAGAAAAATATCAACAAAACATGTTATTTCTTTCAGAAACAGATTTCCCAAGAAGACTCTTCAGTTAGAATAACGAAAAACACTTATTTTCAGTAGCTTCCAAAACTCTTCCAAAAATAACATCCATTTGTTAATTTTTGCAGATACATTAGTCAATTATTGTCACTTTTCTAGATTTTACATCTGACCATATAAAATTTCAGTAGTAGACATTTGCCAGAAATAAGACTCATATCTATGTCTTAATTTCCACAGACAAGATGTTTCTAAGCTTCACTGAGCCTCATGTATTGCCAACAGAAATAAAGGACATCAACCTCAATTAAATGCTTACCATTCAAAATTTCCTTCAGATGTCTAAACCATGACTGACAATGATCTTCACTTAAGTTATGGAAATGGATAGCACAGTCTGTAAGCTTATTCTCTTCTTTATTCAAGCATTTAAAAATTGTGATACCCAACAAAGTACCACCTTTTTTCTGCCCTGCAAAACGACGACGTTTCAGTTTTACTGAAAATACATCTTTCATTTCAATAATCTCCTCTTGAGCCTGTAAAGCCACACTGGAATCACCTGTAAGGGGACAAAATAAAAGGAAAAGCATTACTAATGTGATTGAGAGTAACAACTGAAAGTATTGTTAGGGCTTCATCTCTAGGTTCACTTCTTGCATCTGTTCATGCTTGCATTGAAACTTAGGGCATATCATTTCCCTCAATCTCTGGTCCTTTATTTTACCAACTTTGTTATGTATCCAGCTGTACAAAAAAACAATTTCAAAGAGGTTATTTACTCAGCTTTCTGGTGTTCAAAAAAATTAATAAAATTTCACACTCTAAGAAGCACTTTTTTGGAATTCGCATTCAAAAAGCAAATTCTTTATTCTATTCACCTAAATCATAGAAGTCATCCTTGTAAATCATAGATCAGAAAGTGTGCTATGACCCAAGCTGACTATATGCTCACTATGTTTTTACATTTGATACAATCTTTGCCTTTTGTGTTTACATCAAAAACATATTAGAAAACAGCTAAGCAAAAATAGACAAATAAACCAAAAATGTGTTATCCATCTTTGTTTTCATTTTTGATTTATGAATTCAGTTTAGAAGACATGAAAAACAGTTTCAAAATGTTCTTGTGACAGTCTGAGAGGCTCATCACAGGGGAGATTTGTGTTAGGCTAAGGGAAGGTTCTGTTGTCCTGGGGCTGTTATTTACAGGGATGCGGTGGCTGCAGATGCTACCACTTCATTTCCAAGTGCCTTTTGGAGATGTATCAACTGAGGCACTATGGTACAGGCTTCTCCCTTTTCTGCTCTCTTGAGCTGTGTTCCAATTCCTCAAAAACAAAGTCACATACACAAACTGAAGGAAAAATGTCACCATTCCTGTAGGTATCAGATTCTTTGGACACAGAAAGAAAAATTTCCCTGCTTTCTTGGTAATTACAGCAGATCCGATACAGCACACCAACAAAGGCCCCTTTGCAGCCCAAGGCAAGAAATCCTAGAAACAAGAAAACTTCCCCAAATGTAGCAACAAGTCTATCAGCTGGTTTCTCAATAGCAAAAGCTGTAGCAGATTGTTTGATGAACAGTTGATATATGCCGTACTGAAGTGTTGGGAAAACCTATTTTAATTGTCATCTGGGGAAAGGTGGACAGCACTACCTACTTCATTTCACCACATGAACTGAGGGTTTAGAAAGTCATATACTTTTTCTGGGCAGGAGAAAGACGATTTTGTCAATTCTTGTAACGGTTTGATATTGGCATTCTCAACATCATTTCTGGAAGGAGACTACTATCACTAAGGCAGTGATCATTTCTCTGTCCAGGAATCCTGGATGACTTCTCCTCAGCCATGCTAACACAGCTAAAGCTCAAGTCAATATGACTTCTCACAATTCTCAACCAATTCATTTTTTCCTGTTCTGTACCAAATAACCTTCAACAAATAGAAGCATCACCTTGTTATACTTCCCACATTTTTCCCAAATTGTTATACTGTATCATCCTCATATCTCCATAAATCAGCTACTAAGGTGTAAAACTGGACTGAAATCATTCCAGTCTCAGCAGGAATACTGTGACAAGTAAATGTTGGTGTGCATTGAGATAGTACACAGGAAATTATCTGTAGTGCATATCTTCAGAAGTACACAGCAAATAAACAGGAGAAAACTCAGCTAAATAATTTTTTTAAAAACCCCAACATAAATCCTGAAGTACTGTCACAACTGCTGTAAAAGTATTTTCATTCAGTGTATCCTTTAAAAATGAGGGAACTGAGGGGGGAAAAAAATACTGTATGATTGCATTTGAACTATGATTTTCCACAAACTCAACATGGACATTGTACAAACAAACTCGGTACTAACACTACCAAACCCAAGATCTTCATTTTTGTCAAACTTTGTACTGCTCTTCCAAAATATTTAAGGTTAAATAGTCTTTGTAGGCCTGAAATGAAAAACTGACTGGTGATGTCCCAAATTACCTAGAACTACATAGCTTAACACCTACATTAAAGACTTGTTTTAATTTTTAAAACAGAATTTTTGGGGGGTCTGCTTATGTTTTTTCACAAAGTCTCACTGTCAGACCATACACTACACCAAAATTGCCAGCACCCAACCTCAGTGTTTTAGGAAAAGGAGTGAACAAAGACCTGTGAAATACAACCACAACCATTCTGCAGCAATAACTGAGCTGCAACATTCATTTCCCCAGATCAATATAAATACTCTAAGTGGGCTTGCTTTTTAAATATTTTTAAATAAATGATACTTTAAAATAAATCATATTTTGGGTTTAACTCTTAGTTTTGCTGAGGATGTCATGAACTCTATTATGCCAGTATTATGGATGTGCACCAAATATAAGTTACAAGCATTAGCCTATTTATCCTGCACGAGTAAATGAAAAGGCCAGATAAAACACTTTTTATTTCCCACTAGCTTTCATAAAATGACATTTGGTCTTAAGCCAGGTAAGGTCTGCATTTTCTTTTCATGACTATTTTTGCCAGTTACTTACTGGCTTGTGCATCTTCCTTACTCTGTATTTATCAAATTCTTATGTTGCTCAGATACATATCAAAACATTTCATATTTAAAATAAAACATTCTTACTAGGCAGCACTACACTTTCAAAACCACTGTCTGACTTTGTTTTATAGGAATACACTTCCAGATGCATCCTGGAAAAGGATATAAACTCTAGGAATGCTGAAATGTAAAAAAAAAATCATCCTTGAGTTTTAATTTCTAGAGGAAACATTGAACTAGCTAGTAGGATTAGGACAGCCCATTTTTACTAAAGTTGTAAAGAAATCTACATAAAATCCCAGGCATATTCTATAATTTTCATTTTCTCTGCTTACTGAAAATAAGGCCATTGCAAATGCGGTAAAATTTTATAAAACAACGCAGATAAAGAAAACGTAAGTCACGAGCTGTATTTATAAAATATTTCTAGAATGAGATAACAACCAAGCTTACTTTTGTAATGAAGTATATATTGGATCAAACACTTTTTTTCAAACTTTGAAAAGTATTGGCTCGTTAGTATCATATTGGTTATTGCGAGCAGTTTCAGGACATTAACTGTCTTCTCACATTACTTAGAAAGATATTGGGTACCATCTGTTCTTGCAAGAGATTTAAGTATACATCTATTAGATATCATGCTATTTATTTAATTCAGTACCCACTTCCCATTGTTGTATCTTTGAAAAAAAAATAGTCAATTTAATTACAAGGAATAAAGATAATCTCTTCTAGCAGGTTGCCCTGTCATCATGAAAGCAGAGAGGGAACCTGTATAAAGTAGGTTACAGGCGTTAGGGAAGAGCAAAGCTAACAGCACTTAACATTTAACAAAGATCTAACAAAACCAGAATATATGGCACTTAAAAAAAGAAGTTACTATAAGCCAAGGGCTTGTCTAAATCAATCTCAGCACATCTGTCTGATGTAGAGCGTAAACAGGATTAGAGTTGGATTTATCTGCTTGACGCTAATTGTACTCAGTTTCTGCACATGTCCACTTTTTTTTTTCCAAATACAGCATAAAAAAAAAGAAAAATCTGCCTGGATAGATGAACCTCTAGGAAGTTTTATGCCCCTATTTATCACCTCACTAATTTCAAGCAATGAGACTATCCTACATTTTTCCTATTTACGGTAGTTGAATATCTTATTTAACAAACATTATGTCTAAATCAACCATACTAAGCTAAATCAAAAGATGAAGAACTAATACACTCAAATAGAGTTTAATTGTAAATAGTAAACCAAATTTTAATTAGTTAAGAGTGTTAAACTTGGCTTTAAACAAAAAGAGTTTACCTTATGTTTACAGCAAAATTTATGAAAATATACACAAAGAAAAAAAGCAGTACTACTGAAAAATAGAACAGTTTTAAAGAAAAGGTGGTATTTAAATATAAACACCAACTGCAACAAGGAACCACTGGACTGTTATCTTACCATAGAGGCTCAACAACTAGAAGTGGTACTGAAGGACTTGATTTCCATCTGGAGTACATGGAAGGTAACAGAAAACACGCATGAAATGTGACTATAATTCAAGTACAAAAATTGGGCACAAAGCAAAGAGTGATATACTCCCTTGGTCACAAATGCTTCCTATGACCTTTGGCAAGATACCTAGCCCTCCTGACTATAATGAAGAAATAAATCTTTTACACATTTTAGGCTCTCTGCCCTACTATGTTCTCTTCCTTAATAGTTGATTGATACAGGTGAGTGCAGTGTAACTTAACAGAAATAATTAGAAATTTTAAAAAATCATCAAGACCATACCAAAGAAAATACAGTCATCAGTACTTATTAAAGAAGTGTTTTATTATAAAATGCTTATTTATTATAAAATTGATCACAGACCAAATGACTCTGTATGAACACTACTTTCAAAATACCCATTTGGGTCATACAATAAAACATAACTATATTTGTATAAACTTAAAGATAAAATAAATAGAATTAAAAATTAAATTCATTTTGACAGTATGTCTATAAATCTATGTTTAGGATTTATTATAATGTCTAATGCATATAAACCAGCACCTATTAGCCCATCAGTTACTAAGCCCATTTGTCCCTCACTGCAGATCAGCAAAGCACGGTAAGCAGCATGCAGCTGATTCATAAAACCTCTACAGTTTTCGGCTACTTATTGATTAAGAAGGGCTGGCAGTGAGAAAAGCAGATATGATCATTCTTGCCATAAATGCCAAGAAAAACTGTAATGCTTTTCTGGCTATTTAGCACTTATTTAAGTTCTCTAAACATGAGACAGAAAAGTGATTTCAAAACACATGAATTCTGAATGATTTCTTATTTCAAAAAGATAGGTGACGCAACACTTCTAGCAAAAATTGATTCTATCTATCTTACTCTCTTCTGCAAGCAGAGAAAGCAAAATTCCATTTTCTGCTTACCAAAAGTATCAAACAGTAAGCTGAGGAGAAGGTGGTACAAGCCAGGGCCAAGTTGGGGAGGAGCTGTTTTTTGTTTCAAGATTAGTTTTACATTACTCTAGTCCTTTTAAAAGGTGTTACAAGAGACGTTTAACACAAGCAAGGCCCTAATCTAGCAACACATTTCTCAGACTGTGTGCAATGACCTGCTTAGATGCAGGAAGGAGCTCAGAAAGTACTACAAGAGACTGAAGAGATGCATCTCACTTTCTGCAGAACTGGAGAGAAAAAGCAGGGTGCAACTACTCACTTCACCTTTTCGTGGCAGCTATTCACTTGCAGCAGCAGCTGTATTCCTTCAGGGCAGAAAACTGAGCTTAAAAACATCTGACAGGAATACAACCCACTTTCATTCTCCTCTACAGAATCTTAGGGAGAAGTGATCTGTTTTGTCAAGCAAATGCAATACCTTGCTGCTAATCCCTCTCTCAATACAGACACCTACCCTCAACTCACCTGCCATGACTGTGCAGTCCAGTCCTTTTCCTGAAGTCTGGCTCTGGGCAAAACCCAGCTGAGTCAAATCAACTCCCTAAAGTAACAGAGATTGCCCACTTTTCCCCAGCTTAGTCTTCTGACAAGTTGTTTAGTATAACCAGTTCAACACAAATCCTATAAAACTAGAGATGCTACAAAGTGCTAAGAAAATTCACAGCAGGGAAGAAGGAAGAACTGGGACTGTCTCCTTTCATCAGCAGGAAGTCAACATGGTTTGAGCCAATCTGCTGTGCATTTTCACTTCCAACTGAAGTGAAAACTCCCCAAAGACCACGCAGATCAAGAGTCAGCAAGAACTGGAAAAGATGCACAATGGTTTATCTTAATTCTTTAGCACTCTAGTGACATCTTATACATTAAAAAAAAAAAAAACAAACCTGTCTCAAAATAAAACTCCACTTTACAAAACAAAAATTACATTCAGTTATGTTTCACTGGACAAAGTTATTCACTATTCTAGCTTAAAGAAGTCATCTCATTTTAAACTACTATCACAGATAGCTACCTCTAAAAAGACTAATTTTATGAAGAATAACGGCCATACTAAAAAATAAATTTGCACTTCAGGTTTCAATTTTTCAACACAATACTAGCCAAAACCCAACAAACCCAGTAATTTTCCAATACAAATCTCAGTCATGGGATAAAGGCTTACCTTATGTAACAGAATAATTTCACTTATTTCTAAAGAATTTTACTATATTTATAGCATGGGTAACTCCATCTAAAACTGTAACCTCCTACCTTTCATCTTCCCCTTTTGTCTCTCACCACTTTTCAAATGGTTTTCCCCCAAGATGTCACAACCAGCTGATTCCAGCCCCTGTTCTCCACCATATCTGTTAAAAACTAATCCTCAAGCTTCTGAGCATCCCCACCAAACCAAGAGGGCTATTGCACATACACCCTTGTGCACAGCATCATCACAGCAGCTGAAGGAAGGGCAGCTTTAGGGAACTTTTGGTGTAGTACTTGAAGTCTTGAGCTGGACCAGACTCAAGCACTTAAAATGTGGTTAAATTTCACTACAACTTTAAAAGACAGCAATAGGCAAACTTCTGAAAAGAACAACCATCACCAAACTACTTAGTTCTGGCCGAACCAAAAGAAAAGAGTATCCCATACTGTAAGAGCATAGTTTAGTACAGCTCAGAGGCTGGTTTGGCTGGAGCAGATGCCTTGTGGAGAAAGGCCAGGCTTGGGGACGTCCCCTCTGAGCATGACCAGATATAAGAGTGACGCTCGTACACAGCAACCTGGGTCTGCTTGATGCCCAGCAGGCTATGGAAAAGGCCTTTCCTCTTGTAATGAGGCTCATCACACATCTATCCATCAAGCTTTCATTAGTGTCTTGACTCAGCTCTCACATAGAGCAGTTAAGTACCTTGCTTATTAACTACAGGCTGATGGCAGAATTTCATTAGAAAAACATACTGAATGGCAGTTTGAAAAGAAGTCAAAGAGCTTATTAAATAAATACTTCTGCAAAAAGCACAACTGAAGCTTTAGCAGAAAGCCTAACACTGCATCAGAGAAAAAGCTTCACCTTAAGGAAGAGTTTGCCCTTCATTCTACTAGAAAAAATTTGAGGGAGATGATGAATTTAAAAATAACATAAAGATCTATTGGGAATAATGCTAGAACAACAACCTGAAAGGAAGCAAGGCAGACATGGACTGATTCCCGTCCTGAAGCATTTAGAGGATGCTTGAAGCAAAGGCTTTGCTTTTAATAATTACATTTTCTTATTAACACCATGGCAAGAAAGAGGTCACTGGAAATATACTATTGAAAGCTCTACATTTTATATTAAGAATATGGTCCATATACTGCCTAATTTCATAATATCATTTGAAAAGTATAATATAACAAAGTACAAAGTTTCAAATATCATTTGCAAACCTTTCATTTAGTGGCTGAAACTTGGAGGCTTTTCATTTAGTAAGAGGACTAATACAAGAAACTTCAGAGTAAAAACAGGGTAAAAAGTGTCATTGATTTCCATCATTTCCCAAAACCTCTGCAAACATATGTATCAGATTAAATGACTGCTCTTACACAGACCAACCATATACCCATCATAAAACAGGATTTATTTGGAGAGAGAGATATCTGAAATAAACAGAAGACTGGTATCTAGTAGCCTACACGATTTAATAGAATGGGCTAGCAGAGCTGAAATATACTAAAGAATCCACAAAGAGGAAACAGGAGCCTAATTTTACTTACCTCAAAAACATCTCACACATACACAGTGTTTTGTACCTACTAATTTGTGTTACAATCACAGCAATTCTGTCATTTCAGAAAATATGGGGAAGTGGGGAAACAAATAACCTCTTATGGTCACATGACATTACTGAGTTTGATTAAATACAAGTTAATTATTACTTTTACTTGGAGTCTTACTTGCACCAATCTGCCTTAGCCTCAAATACAGATTTAGAAATCATCCATACTGCTAAATATCAGTGTTTCAGGGAACTCATTATATCTCAAATATCTGAATTTTGGTCTCTTCTGGCAAAGGTTTTCAAGAAACATTTTCTTCAGGAAAAAAGAACAAGCAGCCCATTCTAAACACAAGTCAATTTCCTTCTGTAAACTATTGATAACTCATGTACCCTAGCAAGTCACACTTTTAGTTATCAAAGCATAGCTATCAGCTGCTAGATGAGCTCATCCATGAACTTCTACATGTTTGGCTTTATCCTCATTGATCTCTGGTCTATTTCTTTTTTCAGTGATTTATGAAGGAAACTGCCATCCTTTGTATCATTGTATCTGCATCTCCTGCACTAGCCCAAGGGCAAGAGATGGCAACAGCACCACCAGAATCCTCTGACAAGCACAAAACCCTTCCCTCACCCCAATGCTCAGTTGCCACGTAGGAACAGGAAGAATGCAGGCTACACCACTTTGCCTGCAGGGGTGAATGAATCCTATTTTGTTCATGTATACCACACTTGTAACAAAATTAAAAGAAAAGTAACAAAAAACCCCAGAATTTTGTTACATGATCTTTATAACATAATTTTTTTTTCCACCTTTCTCCTTATGGACACTGGTCATATTTTTCTAACTTTGTAAAATACTTTGTCATATTAAAAATATAATTAATATTACATGACAGATGTACAATACAAAAATTACTTAGAATGTAACACTAAATTTAAGGTATTCTTAGTCAATCATGCAGTATACAAATCAGCACTTCATATAAAGAGAAAGCTTACAAAATGCAACACTCCAGAAGCTTTACAGTATAACAATTATTTTTATTATATAGAATTGACTCCAATGATGCATAACTCTGTGACCGAAGAAATTACATTCTCAGACTGTCATCCATTTTAATTTTTTTTGTAGCTTGACACTATGACAAAGCTCTCACAAAAGATTTGATACCAATATGATGTGACACAACTGAACCAAACCTTAATTTCACTCACAGTGAGAAATCACAGGATTGAGTAACACTGTGCAGTCTTTTAGAAAAGTTTATTGCTTCCAGATGGATGCAAGTTTCCTTTTAGCTCTGATTGTATCTTCTGTACACAGGGTGCCAGAGTTACTATAAATATAGTCAAAAGCAGTTTTAAAGATAAATTATGAAAATATTGACATAAATAAGCTCAGACAACAGCTCCTCTCTGCACAAAGGACAACTACCTTAGAGTGCTGTCTGTCACAAATGTTCAATACAACAACACGTACACCCTTTTTAGAAATTACAACCCCGTACATGAACAAGCACAAATTTCCACGGTATCCATAAAATGATTTCTAATTCCAACTGCGTGCTCTTTGCCCCATGTTGTGTAGTGCCATGTGTTTCCCTGCATGGTGCACGCCACCAGGACACCCACCTGTGCCCGTGTATCTGCACCGAGCTCAGGGTACGCTCACTTCATTTAGCAGCAGAACTGCTGCACACATGCTGCAACACACCCGTGTCAAATGAAAATTGTCAAAAATAAATATCTTTCAGCTAATTTAAATTTTGTTCGGTGTGCATCAGACACTTACAAAGACTATCAACAGGTCTACAAAATGTTTAGCAGAAAAGAAGAATTCCAGGGAATATCTGATTTATCTATAAAAAATTATATATAATGCTATTTTGAAAATTAAAATGCACTCAAAATTGTCAGGTGAAGCCCTTTATTTGTGTTGGTTTGATCTTTTATGCTGTTATACCGTTCAGAAATTACATTAATAAATGGTAATGAGTCATTTACAATATTGTTTGAAATTTTCATGAGTCTCAAAAATCTGGAGATCTCCATTTTGAATTGTGACATAACCAGTGCATAAAGTAGGATAAGTTAATGTATTTCAGAGAACATGCAGAATTCATAAAATGCTTTATGAATAAAACTTCAACATTGAGTACCATGAAATTCAAAATTAAGTATAGAGATAACTTTCACTTTTATATCAAACTACAGTAGTATACTAAGTTATATACAGAAACCTACCTATTTTCTGACTGCTTTAAAACAGAGCCTCTCATCAAAAAAACCTCCCAAAAAAATCCACCCCCAAATGCTCCACAATGTCTGCTTTGCATCCTGGCATGCACCAACAACTTCAAACAAACCTCTCAAATGTACTTTAAGGAAGTTCTTTGGCATCTACCACCAACTCCTCTTACCTCCAGTATGGTAACTCCACGTACAACTCACATTTACATATCCATTCTTAATCCTAGTACTAAGTACTAAAATCAACCAGAAAGATTACTGATAGACATACTAAGAAAAAAAAAAAAAAAAAAAACAAAGGCCAGTTTCTGACCAGTTTTCACTGTTGAATAAACGTGTGATGACAAAGATACACTTCAAATCTCCCATAACACAAACAAATTTTTACTCCCCCAAACTTTTAAATGCTAGCTTTACACCAATACGCACAGGGATTACCACTGTGGCTGAAGTAAGTATCTTACTTGTAGAGCCTATGAATTTTGTTCACAGCGTTACAATCCTCGATATGGTTGCAGAGTCAGGGAACAATTCCCATTCAGAGTACCCACACAGCAAGATAGAGATGCATATTCAAACTCTCCAGCACGCACTTGCACAGTGTGTTGTTGTTACTATTTCATGCAAATTTCCCTCTATCACAATATTAAACCTATTCTGCTCATCTAAAAGTTAATTTAACAAATATTAGTTTCCACATGTATCCAGCCGCACATTACAAATCATACAATAATCTTTGACTTAGTCATAAAGTGAATTAGTGCAAGAAAATTGTCACCACCTGTGTTCAAGAAATAATCAGTATTGATACCTTGGAACACATCTTTAAACTGCTGACATAAAAAATGGAAATGGATGTTTTATATTAAGGGTTGTCTTCTGTGAATACCAGAAATCTTCTCCAATATATTTATGGAAAAATACCAGCAAAGCATATTGAAGTTACACTTTTTCCTTATTTTAAAGTTGGTCAAACTAAACCATTTGCAATTGTTTCAGACTCTAATCCTATAAAAGTCTAACTATGTCTTTGGAGTTTACCTTCCTTTCTCCACAACACAAATAAATATATTAAAAAACCCCAAGACAATAATAATTGCAAGCGTTCATATAATATTTTCAAGGGAATTATGGCTAAGAAATTCAGGTTTCCTATACAGTCTGCTACTGCACTGTAATGCTTAACCAACATTTAATAAAATTAACCCCTTGGTATTTTGTCAGGCAAAGAACATATTTCTTGAAACAGTATTGTTCCACCAAAAAAAAAAAGTACTTTGTAAATGGAGGGCTAGGCAAACTGAAGTTCGAATTTTATCATCAAATCTTGCTTGGCACTGCAGACACTGGTGGAATTGCAGACTAGTGATCTGTGTGCTTTTACTCAAAATATAATTTAAATATAATTTAACTAGTTTCTGGTATGTAAGACTGGCAATACTGGGACAGAGCACATGTCCATCTGTCCCAGTATCTTATAGAAAACCATAGCCATAAGCAGATGCTAAGAGAAGAGAAGGAATAAAGGAAGCATTTATTCTGTTTCCCACTAGTTCTTTTCCATTTCCCACCTGTTTTCAGTTGGGACACCCTGAACTGACTGGGGTTTCTACACATTTAACAGCACTCGAAGGAGGCCTTCCATCTCCATCCGAATCCACAAAATCTTTTAGCATCAACAATCCTTTGGCAATAAGTTTTACATTTCTCTTAGCTATTCATTTCATTTTCAGCCTGGTTCTTCTCAGCCTTATTAGATGTGCCCTATTTCTTATGTTCTACATCTGCCACCTACTTGGTCCAGGCCCCATCTCAAGTACCTTCCTTTCAGTCCAAAAAGTGCCAGCCTAGTCTGCCACTCTCATCCAGAAGCCATCACGTACCTTTAACCATTGTCACCCCTTGAACCTTCTCCAGTCCCACATGGCCTTTGCTGAGAACACCAGAACTGCACACAGTATTCAAAGATGTGGTTAAATAACTGCTGGTTTATAGAGCATACAAACATCTGCTTTAGTCTCTATTTATGTACTAATTATCCTTAACATAATAATCCTGACAACTGTTTAAGTGACAAATGACATTTTCCACATGATAAACCTATAATCATACACACTAGGAATGGTATAGCTACAGCTCCTGTTCTTTATTCCAAGTCGATAGCATTCAAATAAGAGATCAATACATTACACTATGTGTAATTATTCCCACTCTTGGACTCACTGTCCTGTTGCCTAGTCAAATCTGCAAAATTGCCATAGCTTTGAATTTGTGCTGTAGGAAAGAACTCACTTTATTACTCTGCTCCCACATAAAATCAATATTGCTAAATGCTAATGAAAAAAACCGTATCTGCTTTAAGCAAGACAAACATTTGTATACATAAAAATCCTTCAAAGTTCAGTACTGAATTTCTGTGTGTACCTTCCCCAAATGGTTTCCATAAAACAAGTCAGACCGAGGGACAAAATTTCAAAATCACCACCTGCTCGTTTCCATCATATTTTAAATAATTAACTACTCAACAAATGTAAATATGAAAAAAAAACCTCTTATTTAATTTTAATTTGTACTACAGTTAAAAACAGAAACAAACATTGATCAGGTACTCTTTTTTTCTGCTAAGCATTGTTTTCCAAACCAACTCCAGTTACTACTAGCCTTGTTTAATGAGCGTGTTGCAGTCAAGTGACCAAGAAACATTACATTTAACATGAAATACTCAGAGTATTCTTTTTCCTTAACTAAAAAAATACAAAATTAAAAACAGACATCTGTATACAATCTTTTCCCAATCATGGTAACATACAATACACTTAGGTTTACCAGAGAATGTGTCAGCTGCAGAACCCACTGAATGAAATCACAAATCTGTTCAAAATTTGATGTTGACATGAGTTACCATGATCTATAGCCATCTAACTGTTAGTGTATTATTCACTGGCACTATGATAATTTTGATCCCTAGCTAATCACCTCACTCCAAGTTAAATTACATAGATGTGACAGAGCAGGCCTTTGGGAAACCCAGAACCATCCAAGTGTGAAATCTTTCAGTACCTTTCTTGACAGAGCATTTTGACAAGTCTCCAAAAGGCCATGCAACTAACAGGAAAGCAGGGAGAGGACTTGGAAAGCCGCAGTCTCATTTTGAACCATCTTCAGAACAGTCAACAGATCAGCCAAAGATGTGCTATTTTCACACAGAAACCCAGCAAGTCATCTCGATTTTTCTCCTATTTACTGTTAGCAAGAATTTTCACTCCTTAGAATTATATGGGCTTTTTTTCAAAAGCCATTTTCATATGTTATTTTTTAAGTGAGATACTTATTCTATTTCTAGTATGCTGTACTAAAACAATGCAGAAAAATGTAACTGCAAGACAATTTTTAAACTTTTGTCAAATGACAGGAGGGTGATATAACAATGAGCACTAAATTTCCCAAACTCAGAGCAGTACGTACAAAACAGCATTATATTTAGTCATAAGGATTTATTGCTTTTACCCTTAACTCGATCATTCATGTGTCAAATTTTGTTTTTCCAAGACTGCTGCACTGTGTAAAGATCTGTTTCCAGGATACCTATAATTGTGCAGTACATAACATCTGTTGCTTTGCATTTTCAGAGCCTCACAAAGAATACTTTCCTATATTCACTAGAGTGTATGGACTGGCAGAACAGATATATTGTCACAGTTCAAATAAACTGACAACTACAGCAACTATTCAGTACTGAAAAGCATCCAACTAACTACAATTTGACATTGCTCAAACAGGCAAAAGCCAGGAAATTCAGAGTTCAGCGCTGAATTCTGTTAATGAACTGACCATTTGTTTAAACTTGCAACACACAGGTGAGAAATAGCCACATGCTAGACCAGAGAACTCTGAATAAAACCAAGATATTGAAAAAATTGTTGTCAGTGATTTCATATATTCGTATGACAACTAACTGAAAAACTGGGGAAGGAGGAAGTTCCACCAGATCTTAAACATAAGTGAATTGTATTTCATCAAATCCCTTACAGATAGGCTATCAGACATCAAGTATTACACAAAAATTCAGGCTTACAATTTCAATTTTTTTTTTTCAATAGCACTTGGTTTTACTGTTCAAATCTGCTCTTCAACTAACAGGGGAAAGGTTCCTAAGTTGCAAGACAAGAGTTCCAAAACTACTTCCCTAGTGAAATAGTTTGAGATGTACCATCCACACATTTAGCCCACAGACACCAGTATTTTTGAAACAACCTGAACAATTGAAAGGAAGATATTCTATTCACTTATTTCAAGTCAGCAGTTAAAAAATTAAAAAAAAAAATTACAAATCAAAAAGTTGACAGTTAATGTCTATGAGACAGGAATCAATTTAGAAAAGGATCCTGGTAAAACACAGTTCTATAGCAGTCACATCACTAAATGACTAAAAGGTCAAATTTTGAAAGGCAACAGCAGATACCACCACAAAACTAGCAGATGTTCCTAAAGGATCATCTGTACAAAAACATAAGCATATGTGAGAGAAATCCAACACTATCACAAAATCAGTTGGTGTCTAACATAATAGCAGTTCCTTATGGCAATATGGTAATACATGTATCAGATACTCAACACATTATGGTTTTTTGTCTGCACATACTGTTACAACATAAGTCATAAAAACCAGGACCACTGATTTCCTCGAAAGGAAAACATGAGTTCCACAACCCACTAATGTTAAGGTACACAGACCACTCAGTTCTTCAGTTTATGTTCTCGGATTTTCAGCCACTTAAGCTTTTCATAAACTGTCTTGGTAGGATAAAAATATCTTTGGAGTACTGCATATATTGAATAAAAACTTCCTTCTATAGACAGTGCATAATATAGCCAGATATACCTAAATGAAATATCAAAAAATCAAATCAAATCAAAAAGGGATTTCTTCTATCCAATATCTATTTGTTTGGCCTTTACATAATTGCATATAACAATAACAGTATCTATTATTAACCTGCTGCTTCTGTGACATAGGTAGTTAAGACATTTACAAGGAGAAAAAAAATTGTTTTTCTAAGTTTATTGATTCCAACTACAGCAGATGACAGACTTTCCTGCTTTTATTTCTATTTTGCAACCACAAAAAAAAAATCATGCATTTTCCAATTAACTATGTTTAAAAGTCAGGATAAGCAGGCAACATTTGATGCCATAGAAAAGGACAAACGTGCATAATAGAGGGGTACAAATTCAGGGATGATATGGTGAAATGACAATCAAAGAAAGAATACAACAGCATCTAGGATCTGAAAGAAGGGCTAAAAAATCTGTGTTTCTGAAGGGCCAAAACCCAGGATAATTAAGAAACTGAGAGAAGAGACTTCAACTTAGATAAGGGATTTGACTGTATATTCTTTAATGATTTTAAAAGAACAATAATTTACACTGAGAAAGGGACTCAGTGTTGCATCACTATTGGGGATATGAAAATACCACTAGCATGAGCATCAAAGATTGGTTAGCATATCAACTTCTTTTTTAGTACATACCTGGATTCTCTTCATCATGCTATATAAGCAGGACCATCAATTGACCCTTGCACACCTTTGCCCAAAAGGCATAGTCAAAAGTTGTCAACTATTCTCTGAACAAGAAAACTGAACAAGTAAATTACAGAACCTTGATAACTCTTTTTTTAAATAAATTCACATTCTACTCCTCACCACCTTATTATGTCTCCTCTAACTCTCCCATGATTCCCCCACCCTGTATCACACAGCCCCCTCACACCACAGCATCACCCTGCATGTCTCCCTGTCTGCCCAGCAACAGCCCCTGTGTCCCCTCCATCCCTCTCCACAGTACCCACAAATCCCTCCCACACCCACAGGGCACTGCACCAAAACCCCTACACTCCCATAATATATCAGCTCAGCCTCACCACAGCGCTCCTGATTGCCCTGATTGCCACCTATCTTTCTTCAATCCCCTGCTCAGCGACCAAAAACCAGCACCAGCTACATCTGGCTTGTTCCTGGTGTGCCAGCTGCCCAGTGATGCACAACGTGCCAAGCACCCGGCCAGGCACAATCCTCGCTCCCCAGGCAGGAAGAGGGGAGGAATAAAGCAAAACACAGCCTTACCTGTAATAACAGAACATGGCAAAGACCTAATTATTACACAGTGCTACAGGAGAAACAAAGAAAAAAACCCAGCCACAAACACAAAACCCATCAACTTTATCCAAGTCTAAAACTTGCTGAGTTTATGGCCTACAAGAGCTTTAAGATAACACAAACCACAAATTCATCAACAGAATCTTTGTTCCTGGAACAACGACCTAAATATCTGATCTCTCTCTTTGGAGGTAGAGAATTAAAGTGCATATAAAAGGCCCTATTAGATATCCAGAGTATGTTAGCCCCTTACAATGTAAGCAAAGAGGTGCATAAATGTGTGAAATACAAGAAAGGACAGAAAGAATGAAATAACGTAAGTTGTGCCACAAACACATGAACTGATCTTCTGATAAAGGAAAAAAAACCACATGGACAGTAAAGATATTATGTTCTAAAGTCCCCTGAAATAAAGAATAAATTTTAAGTCTCCTTTAATTATTGTATCCTATTTCCATAAATATTAATAAATTATTTTTCAACTTCATGCAGCATTTTTCTAAAAGACATTAATTTTAAGGACTTCCTGGAAAAAGCTTTGAGTTTCTTGTAAGTTCAGACACCATGGGCTAGCATAAAATTGTATGCTTTTTTCCTTCAATTTACATCTTAAAGCCACATATTAATGGGATACATGAACACCTCACTTGCAGTCACACTTCATATTTTTTTATGTCTCTTCTTTAAAAACTGTTTTTCCGTTTGGACAATAAGCCACTTAGAGAAAATATGTTCTCTACATGTCAGAATTAGAATCAAAAGCTTTGAATTTGGTCCTCTTGGAACTTCAGTAATTCACATTTTGTAACAGCCAGTTTCCATTTCCATTATTCCTGACTGACCGATAGACTGACAGATGTCTTACTTTAGAGATCCCAAACAGACTATTGGTATCTATTTCAGCCACATCTGTTCCTAAATAGCCTTGGCAACAGGCCACTATGCACTCGGAATTAATTTTAAGTCCTTTATTGCTGACTTTCACTGTTGAAATACATCAGTGATTCTTTTTCCTTATTGCTGCACTTACATAGAATACTTATAAATCTGTATTTTAGATTAATATCAACAAGAACTATAGCAAACCATAGATAAGAATAGTATACTTAAACAATATATTGATTAGTTTTAATTCATTGTAAAAATATGTAATTTTTATTTTTATTTCATTCATTATGTAATATATATTCAATAGTACATTAACCTCTGGATTGCTCCAAGATCTTATTTTCTTGTTCTTTAATTAATTTAGAAATTATGTTCTACTACTTGTACTTAAAAAGCAAGTTTTATCCAAATTATTACTATTATTATCCAAATAGTCAGCCCAGCCTGCAAGCTGTCAGTCAGAGAATAACTTCATATACCATGCAGTTTAATACACTACGCAGACAAGAAATCACACTTATAAAGTTTTTCATCATGATCAAAATCCTCCAGACTTCACATACTGGTAAAGCACTGGACAAGTGCCAGTTTTGTTACACCTCCTACCGGACAGAAATCTGCTGAAAAACTGCAATTGTTGTTAATCAGGAAACTCTGTGGCAAACTTTAAAAACATGCTGGAGGCTTTAAAAGTTATCAGAATTAGTCTTTATTTAACAACAAAAAAAGCCTTATGCATAAAGTGGATACAAATGAACTCTGGGAACTTATAAAAATCACATATCATATTCAAATCTGTACATAAGATAGATTCCTCTGCTATAGTTTTGAAGCAGCACTCAAAATGAGAACCTCAACCGTTCAGGGCTGGATTATTAATAGAGAAGTCACGCCTTTTTCTTAATTTCCATGATTATATTTATAGCATAGGAATGCCACATAGAAAGAAGCTAGAGGAAAAAAAACATTAACTACTGACTGAGCTCTGCTTCTCATTGGGGGACACAGCGCACTGTTAAAAGCAAGCAACCAGCTATGGGTCAGAGGGGTTCTGCCTCCAGTGAGGAGAAAAGGCTTAGCTGAGCTACACACCCAGGCTGTAGCTGCAGCCTTTCCAAGGGGGCAGCTGAGCCATGCCTCACACTTGTCCACATTCCCACCTGACACATTCACTCCCAGAGGCTCCATGCCCAGCCTCCTGCCCAAGACTCACTTCTGCCATAAGCTTTGTTATAATTAATAACACACAAAATTCATGATGGGTCACACTTATTTGAGAGGTAGGAACTTTGCTGTAGAGTGAACAACAAAGGAAGCCATCAAAAATCATCAGCAAGCATGGGTAGCCAAAAACCTCTTGGAGACAGCAGCTGCAGAAATCCAGGACAGAGTAAAGGATTAAGTCCTCCTGATAATCAGGCTGCCTAGAGCCCCACAAGAACAGCCCAGTGGAGCAGAACTACACATACATCACTGTGACACGATTGGGCCAGGCACAGCAAATGTCCCCTGCTTGGGAACTTTGAGCTGCAGCTTTGAGCTCTGGTAAAATCTGGAGGAATTAAGGCTGCACAAAGTACCGTGACTAAGAACAAACAATTGGAACAGCAGAGCTGCAGATGACAAACAACTTCGGCAAGATAGGAATTCATCTGGAGAACTATGGGGGATGGGAGGTTAGGAAAAAGGGAAAAAAGCAACAACCTTATCGTTCTCTGATTTTGACAGACTGCAGCATTTGCGGTAGAAGAAAGACCTTTCCCTAAAATAGGAAGAATTGCTACATACAAGTCCAAGCAAGACACATTCAGCAGCACTTGCAAAGCGTGAAGACCTGGCTTGACCTCTTAGAGCCTAAGGCAAACTACATTATGAAGCTTTTGGGTTGGAGAGAGCGTTCCTTGGCCAAATCCCAGTGGAAAGACATGTCCAGAGAGCCGTTAGCCATCCCTGAACACTCCACTGCTGTACTTACCTACGAATGAGACCCTACCACAGATGGCTCCTCCCAGCACTAGTACAGAACACCCAGGGTAAATGCTACTGAGAGCCAAGAATGAGGGACAGAAAAAACATTCAAGTTCCATAATCTGCATTTGACTGCTGCAACTGCAGCCTCTCAAAAATGAAACTACTCAGCAGCTCAATGCCACATAGTATAAAACCAAATTGTCAAAGAAGTTTCAGCATATATTTAATACATGTACAAAACATGATAAAATTGGCAGCAGCATGTCAGTGCTGCTTTCCATAGGACTCCTGAAGTCCTGCCATCTGCTATAGGTTTGACTTTAGGCACTGCATACTTCCTTACCTTTCAGGTGCTATGAAAAGTTTTTGATGTCTGTATGAAAATAGCAACTGAGAGGGATGAATTTTTCCTAGGAAAACAAGCAAACCAAACCGGCAAAACAAAACAAAAAAAGCCAAAACACACAAATCCCAAACCACAGAATATACTCCCTATCTCTGAAAGCATGGAGCAATATACACCAAAATTTATTCTTTCTGTCTGCACCTTAATATCCTTCACTGATGACAGTGACAAGACAATTACAGACCCTAGTTCCTGATATATGGCAATTCAACCTACATCAAAGGAGGCAGAACATAAAGTGCCACTCATATTAGAGCTCTACACACAGAACTAAATAATTAATAAATCACATTACAGATCACATACACAGAGACCTGTAGTTAGTCCCAAATGGGAAGGAAGAGAACCTTCACTACTAAGTAACAGCATTACTTAAGGCTGGCTCCCCAAGAGGAAGGACTATGAACCCACACTGGGTGCAGGGGCGATCAGACCTCAGCGGTCCTGCTAAAAGCAGGTATTTAAGTGTGACTGCAGCACTGCATTAACACGGTTACACTATGCAGAGGAGAGGAGTCAACAGCAGGGCATGACTGTATTTGTTCAGTTTCATTAGCTCCCGTATCCCAACAAGGTTACATTAAATGAACCATATTGACTTCATCTGTGAGCATCTGACTACTTTGCTTCTCTAAATGACTCTATGGCTATGAGATCTTACCTATAGGAACTTTTAAATTCTGTTCAATACACTTCTAAAATAAATATGGTATTTTAAGCCTGGGCAAGCTAACCATGCCATCCCAGAAGGCAAACATGCTGCCTGGAAACTGCATTCCTGAGTACAACTTTGATTTCTCTTTCATATAAACACTGGGAGGTTACTGAAATAAACTCCTAAGCAGCCTCGGGAGTGTGTACACAGTTTTAAAACGACGTATATGTTCACACAGTTTCTAGGAGAAAAGTATGTATTTGGATACGTTCAAGCAGCATTCCTTTGCTTCTTAAACTTTGGTGTATAATTTGTTTTACTTGATCAAATGCTTTAAGCACATTTTCTCACAGTGTTGCCCTGTGAACACGACAGAGCAACGACGACCTGCAACAGAATCCCCACCACGAAACTCAGGCACATCCCGCAAAACCATACTCTCCTCTCTGTGCTCTAGTTTATGTATCTGCCAAAGAGTATAAACCGGGAGAAGCTGATGCCGCAGAAACAAAATCAAATCCTCCTACTACTCTGCCTGGGGCTAAGAGGCCATAAAAACATCCTCTCCACCTTCTGCCCCTTTCGTGTGATGCACCAAGAAGCCAAGATTCTTGCCAGAGAGAGTTGGTTCACGTACAAGACACTCAAAGCGTTATGGACAATTTCTTTTCAGTCAGCAAAGTAACCTCGAAGGGAACAGAGGTGCCCGACAGCATTGCCTATAAGCACTTTACTGCAATCCCGGTTTAAGGTGACTGCCCCGCGCTGCCCGGAGAGCCCGGGCCGCCTCTCCCCGCTCGCCGCGGGAAGCCCAGCTCGCCGCGGGCCGCGCCGCAAGCTGCGGGTCATGGCGGACCCCCCTGCCCCGCCCTGCCCCGTCCCACCTGTGGGGCTCTCGGGCAGGATGGGGCTCCAGCGGAGCCGCCGGGCGCTCAGAACCACATCGCAGCTCCTCTTGCCGATCTCGAAGATGCCCCTGAGGAGTGGCTCGTCCCCCGCCCGAATCGGCGGGGTCGCGGCCAGCGGGGCCACTCTCCGCCGCCGCTCCTGGGGCGCGGCTCGGGCGCGGCCCCGCGGGCGGGGAAGCGGGGCGGTGGCGCCCGGCATGGCGGCTGCACTCCCCCTCCGCNAGGGCGCCCGTCCCGGGCCGGAGCTGCGGCCGCAGTCGTGTCCTCGGCCGGCACCTAGGGACCGCTCGTGCCTTGCCGGCAGCGGCGGGACAGAGGGGCTCGGCTGCCCGGGCCGCGCGTCCTCCCGGTGCCGGGCAGAGCGCAGAGCGGCACCGGCCGGACCCGCGTCAGGTGCGCTGCCCACGGCGAACAGCGGCCCGAAGGCACTCGGGCATCTCAGCGCTCTACTCTACTCTCCTCAGTTACTTCTCCAAGAAAGGAACGCTCCCACTATGGAAATTAATTTTCCTTGTCAGAGTCCAGCGTCTTCCACTGTTCTGTTATCGTTAACAATATTGCTGCAACTTAGCTTTAGAAAACTGCGACATGAAGTTCTAATAGCCCTTCCATACTAAAAGGCTGGGTCTTTCACAAGCTGTGACTCTGACATAACCTTAATGTAAATACCATCTTGGCATTCCCACTCCAAAACAGATTATTGCCATAAACTCGGGTGGAGGGAACACCCAGTTATACCCTTGACTCATAACGACCGAGCAAAACAGTGACTCAGAGACTGATACCGACTTGTACTAGAGCAGATCTGCTATCAAGTGGCCCAGTGCAGTAAGAATACCCAGAAGGGTTGTGTAGTCATCCCTCATCCTCAAAGTTTGAATGCAGGGAAGGAAGACCACTTTATTCTTGTTCTGTAAATGATAGGTTTTACTGCTTGGAGGTATGACCGCTCTACTCACAGGTGCTGTACGATTCACTGATGACAGTCACGTTGGAGTGCAGGGCCAACTCCCATTTCTAAGGTGCTTCTGAGCCTCTAAGGGCTATACTTGTCCATTTATCAAGTTTTATAATGGCATGGTGGATTACTAGGACGTGAAAAGGATATTCTTAAACAAGAAGTTCAGTAACTTTATTTTTAATATTTGTAACAAGACAAATGTAAATGTTCGTCTGAGAAATGAAGCAATAAATTGAAAATATTGCCTTTTGCTGATGACTACAAGATACAGTTGAAGCCATGTGTTAGAGTATCCAAGGCTCTTCCTGTGTGATGTTTAGCATTGTAGAAATGTTATTACAGGTAAGAAAATCTGATTGCAGTCAATCCAGCCAAGAGTTCATGAGATGATACGTGTTCTCAAGACATGTTGCCTTCCTTCATAATTCCATAAAAACCAGTACTAATCTACTAATGATGTAGCTGAAAAGACAGGTTTAAGACACGTTTTAAAAGCCACCATGGTACAATTTTCTGATACATATTTCCATCTATTACTTTGCCATGTTTAAAGTATATTCCAAATATGTGTTAAATACCCAACATGTTTTCAATTTGCATCAAGCTATTAATACAGCTTTTACTGAAATGCAGCCCTCACCAATTTGCCTTTCTGAATCACAATAGGACCACATAAGGTTTATGTTTGCTTACAGCTTTTAGTAATTGTCTCAATTTTTGTTTTGTCCCTTAGGTCTTCTTTGTTGGGATGTAAATATCTCAACTGCAAAGTAATCAGCTAGAATAAGGTATAAATAATTGAAATTATGTGTAGAGTGTAGAAGTTTTGTGCAAAAAAGCTTTGAGAAAAAAAAAAGAAAAAAAAGAGTGATGAGGCAGGAAAAACTGTGAGCCAAACAAGCTTGCCTTAACATTTATCATTCTGATAAAGCAGTAGATGAACCAATTCAACTTGTGCCTGTTATTTTGTGTCAGTGATCTTTAATGTGTTTGCACTGATGTCATTCAAAAGGAAAGTTAAATCATTAACTGCAAGATAAAGTAAAATGTGAAGCTAGATATAGTAAAATCTCTTTTGAGGCTATATGCCCTGTATAATCCCCTGCAGTCATTTGTATTTGTTTCTGGGACAATTTATTAGCCTGTAGAACCTAGTGTGTATTATATATTATCACCAGGTAATTTCTCCTAAGGTAGAGAAAGGGGTAAACTGATAATTGGCTTAGAACCCTAAAATAATAGTGTTTCCAGTACCACCAGTGGGAAACTACTGCAGTTTCTAAGAGACTAGTAATATCCTTCAACTGATGTAATTAAAACTTCTAACACCTTCTTACAGGCATTACTTGAAAAGTCTATTAAATCAGTAACATTTCAAGTACTAAATGTATTAGATATAACCATAAAATAGTAAGAGAACTGTATATAGTAACAAAAACCATATGAGTCTGTTCATTGTGTTTTGCATTTTGTTCACAAATTCTCAATCCCTACAATTGTTTGTAAATCTGAGACAGACACTTTTTTCCTGGGGGGAAAAGTTCTAAAAAAGTGTATTCTAATAGAATTTTTTTTTTAGTTATCACAAATTTCAGATTTGCACATTAAATTTAGAAGTGCATGGAATAGTCCAGCAATATAATTTTATCACTTTTTCTAGATCGTGTCTGGAACTCTCACACATAAAACTTCCTTGAGCTTTCTTGTAAGAAATGATTGTGTGTATTGATGATCTAACGTAGTATCTTCTGTGATATTCCATATCAGATATTCTTCCCATATCAGAGAAAGGAAAAGAAGATGCAAGGCAATCAGTAGGAATTGTATAGTAGGCATTCAAGCAGCGTGGAGCACTGAGCCTACATGCAATAGTCTTGATTTCTTCAACATCTTTGATTGCAGCCAATTTTGGAAGTGGATCATTTCAGTACCTGTGACAACAGAATGATCAAGGGACTTCTAGAAGTACAGTGTGCTGCATGAGGAAATAGGATCATGCAGGAGACGTTGCAGACCAGCCAAAGCAGGTAAAGTGTGTTTTACTTTCCTGTTCTCTCACATGCATTTTGGTTCCAGTACCTGAAAGGAGCTTACGAGAAAGATAGAGACTTTTTAAGAGAGCGTGTTGCAACAGACAAGGAGGACTGGTTTCCAGCTGAGAGTAGGTTCAGCTTAGGTATTAGGAAAAAGTTCTTTACTGTGAGGGTGGTGAGGCACTTGAACAGACTGCTCAGACAAGTTCTGGATGCCCCATCCCTGGATGTGTTTAAGGCCAGACTGGATGGAACTCTGAGCAACCTGGCCTAATGAAAGGTGACCGTGGACATAGCAGGGGTGTTGGTACAAGATAGTCTCTAAGGTAATTTTCAACCCAATCCATCTTCTGATTCAATACCAATATATAAAAGAAAATAGAGAAGCATGGTTCACCTCTTAGTAATGATTAAGTTGAATAACATTTTTTATAATAAACCTTCAAATTAAGTTTTGAAACGTTACAGATGGTTTCCAGAGAAGTTGTGGAGCTGCCTTAGAAATGGTCTTCACATTTTATTTTCTTGGGTTTTTTAGACAAAAAAAAAAAAAAAAAGAGGGCAGGGCAAAGAAGACACACTAGGAATGGAGGCCATGCTGTTGTCAGGAACAGCAAGGGCCAGCTGCTCCCTAAGAAACAGGGAGCCAAGGAAGATGTCAGGGCTAGTAAGGCAGGGACCTTTCTGGCCAGGACCCACTTGGAAGTACCTGAGCAAGGAGGTCTGTGGAGGGTGCTAGAATCCTCTAAAAACCAAAATCATCAGTCAAGTTTATAATGATGAGGCAGGTCTGGATCAGCAGGGTTCAGAACCAGATCAGGATTGTGGCTGAGCTGAAGACCAGCATCCCACAGCATCTGTAATTGAAAAAGTTGTAGTCCCAGACTGAGCTTGAATAGAGCTCCAGGCTCATGTGTAGGGTCGGCAAGGGGGTTGGAGGTGGGGATGCTCAAGGTTTTTAAGGCTCAGTAGTGGCCCCATGGCCCTTGCAGCCAGGAGCACAAGAGGAATAATTCTGAGAAACAGTAGGAGCAGACAGCTTCATAAAGGAAGTGGGGTTTAGAGTGATTACAAGTCAGGTAGGATCCCATATACCTGGCCAAGGTAAACAGAACTGTATGTAGCTAAGTTCAACAGGAGTCCAGACAGCCAGGCAAACCCCTTGTATCAATGTAAGTCCAGCATCAGGCTGAAAAGCAGAGTCATTAGGCCAGGTCAGGTGACAGTAGCCAGTGTCAGTGCTAGCCCAGCAGCCACCAGGGAAGCTTGTGGTATCAAGGCAGGTCCAAGGTCAGGCAAGAATATCGGGTTTGTGGGTGAGGACCTGGATATGGCGCAGACACGGCTGCAGTAAGACAACGGCAGACACCACACATAAGGGCCTCTTCTAAATCATGAATCATGAGGGAGGGGAGATTTCCTCTGTGGTTTCTTAGAGTTTGTTCTCAGCAGTCTGAACCCAGGGGAGGTTTTGCCCCAGGTCAGGGTGCTGGCCTTGAGCACAACCAGATGACCTAGAAGAAGGAAGCATCCTCTAGACCAAGAGAAGAGGCAGTAGGAAACAAGGAGAGGAGCTAACCTCTCCTTAAGTAACTTGTATTTCTTTCTGGAAGTAATTTCTTGCTCTCTAGATGCTGAGAACTGCAGTGAGAGCTGCAGAACTGTTTCCCAGAAGAACCTTGTGAAGTGAAGAAAGAGGTAGGACAACCTGTGACAGAAATAGTGTGTGAGGGAAGTACAGCTAGTGTTAACTGAAGGACAGCAAGCAGGGAAAGCTTGCTCTTGGAAAACATGTCCTCCCACCTCAAGAAAAATGTCTGTAAAAATGTAATAAGGTAAGTAGGCCAGTTTGGGATTCATAAGAAATGTGATGTTCAAGTTAAGGAACAGGAATTTAGACAAGAAGAGATGAGGGGAAAATACCTCATCCCCATTCCACAGCTTTTGACTGAATATTTCTGGTAGCTGACTCATTTTCTGTAGCTAATGGAGATTTCCTTCTGGAGAAAGCTGAATTTTGAAGTTGGTAGTATACCCCTGGCTTGTATGTTTTTCTGGCTACAATGGGTGTTTATACAATGAGGATTCAGTGTATAGTCAGTTATACTTCAGCTGTTCATTCACAGATATTAGCTCTCCTAAGTATGCTCCCTTCTTGCATTTCTACTTGAGAAAATAATCTTTTGTAACTCTCAATTCTAATTCAGCTCTGTTGAGTTGGTTTACCATGAAGAAGTGACATTAGGCAGAACACAAATTTTTTTGCACAATAAGCAAAGCCATAAATTATTCTGAAGGAATATGGTATAAATGGCCTGTAGAAGAGAGCATTGCTATTGCTATGTATCTTTAAATTTTCAAATTAAGGAAAGCATTAAAGAACAGAGAAAGAAAAGTAGGTAAGGAAATGCAAACCTTTGCAAAGAGAACAACAAGAACAAGTGAAATTATTATGGAGGTATAAGAAGCTGCAGGAATGCAGTCTAAAGTTGCAGCCATTCCTGATACTCCCATGAATTGAAATTAACCTTAATCAGAACAATGGAGGAAAATGTGGTAATAGGAAGAATATAAAATGAGAATGTATTGATCAGAGTGCATTGTCTTTTCTTTGCATTAATGTTGGTATACTATCTTTTTAAGGTAATTTTTTCCCTCTGAATCTTATTTTCTATTGCTCTGTCACAGTGTTGGTAAACATGTAAATATTAGCTGCTTCTATTTTATTTCATGCAAAATGCAGTTAACTCTATGCTGCAAACTACAAGCTAGGGAACTGAAAACTAGGGCTGATCTTCTATGTTTTACATACCCTGTAGGCAACCTAAATACTTAAGCGAATGCTTTGAGAGCATTGTCAGTTTAAATTTTGTATTGCATAGCTTCTGACAGTTTGTTAAATACATATATGAATTATTTAAAAAACATTTACGTAGATATCTAAATAACAGTGCATTTGTAAATCTTCAGCTCACTGTTTCAATATGCATTTATGTACTATATTTTTCAAGGGTTTTTTGTCATGTGGGATTTTCAGCTAAGGAAAGAGTGTAGACCATTTATGATTTCTGAAATAATTACCATACAGCCTATCTTGGTGAATAAAAACAAAGACCAATTTCTGCATATTTTCCCTGATACAGTGCCAGGCAGAACTCCAAGTTTCATTTCTGAAAAATTAGAGTGAGAAATTAGTGGGTTTTGTTTGATTTTTTTATCTTAAGATACCTTTTATATATAAAAAAGAGAATGAAATTTAACTCTGTAATTTCTAAAACTATTTCACAAGATGGTTCTCTGAACTGAAGTACTGTATTTTTTAAAAAAGAGACTCATGTTTTTAATATGTCAAAAGCAATTGATAAGGTCATGGGGGATCTAGTTTTAATCAGTTACAATATTGAAATAATTGCAAGATTACTGTTACAGAAGATAGAAAAGAATTGTTTTACTTGCTCTTGGTACTTAGTTTAGAATTATTTCTATTAATCCTTATTACTTCTGGATTTACATGTTGCTTTTCCATGTTAGTTTATTAATATTCTGTAACAGTATATTTTGGTGAAAGTGGGTCTCTGTTTTCTCCTGGTGAATTCAGGAATCTTAGTTCTCATTGAATCTACTTCTCTTCTGGAGAATCTCTAATCTCTTCTTCTGGAGACTCCTTCTGAGGGCACTGGGCCCAGGTCTGATGTTGTTCAGGCACACTGTTCGTTTGGGCTAGGTAAAACCAGAGGCTTTATTCTCTCGGACATATGGTGGATGTAACCTGGAATTCCACCATTTCGGATTCTTCTGCCGTAGCTGGGGCCTCAGCTGTGTCTGTCATAGCTGTGTCTGGTCCACAACCTCCACAGATCCTCTTTTGTTGTTCCAGAACATCAAGAAGGGAAAACCTGTGAGTTGTGACTGTTTCTTATATACTGTACCTGCAGATTTAACCTCAAGCACGCATTGGTGGCAGAGCAATTGCTGCTGTTGGAAGAATGTCATACAGAAGAGGGGAAAGGCCATTGGTCACAACTGGCCCTAAAAATAGAGTTTTAGTCCTGTGCTGGCTAACCCAGTGTGTGTGTGGGTAAAAATCAACCCCAGAGTTTTCTCTGCATGCGGAAGTTAGATAATCCCACTATAGCCTAAGTTAATTAGCGATATGTTCATAGGAGAGGAACAGTGTGAGTAATTCTTTCCATTAAAAGAGACCTTGATAGACCTTCCTGTGGGAGTCATAAGCAGAAATTTCAACATTTGGCTTGATGTTAATAGTTTGAAAGAAATATCATGGAGACATCGGAAGCATCAGCAAAGCAGGGGAGGGGGAAAGGTCTCCAATATTTTATAAGGGTGGTGACAGGGAAAAAATGCACCTAAAACTAATTGAAATAAGAAAACTCACAAGTGATTTGTAAAATAGAGCCTCTAGTTACCAAAATGCCTAATTAATTTTCCTTATTAGATTGCTTATAGCATTAAAACATTACTTTCTCTGAAGTATCACAGTAGCAAATATTGAGATAGTGCAAGTAGTTCTTTTAAGTAGGTTGCATTGGCTGGAGGAGTTGAATTTTGTTATCAACTGTGGAAAGAAGAAAAGGTAATTGAAAAGGTTTCTTGTGCTTTGGAAATGCCTTCCAAATATTCATTAAACATTTAAGCAACTAAATTTGCAGAATATGTTCCTGACATTGGCACTGGTTCTGTGGTATTTCTCTCATCAGATGGAAGTACTGTGTGTTATGCAGAGTGCATTCATGCATAAACAATATCATTTTCATAAATTAAAACCTCCCCTGCAGAAGGAACATCTGTGCCTGCCTTTGAATAAAAGATGGTGGCATGTGAGTTACCCCTTGACTGACTAGAAGAATCCTTGTATGTAGGAAGAAGGCACATAACCAAAAGGCAAGCAAACCTGGGTCAGCTTTTTCAAATTTATCTGAAAAATCACCATTCATTTATCCCCCTCAGGTTATCTAGGGCACATTTACTTGTGTTACCACTGACTGGGAAAGGTTAGTGGGTGCTTGAAAAGTTGCTTTTCACATTCTTCCTTTTCAGATTCAGCAACAGTTTTTGAGTGTGGAGCTGCAGGCTCAGGCGAAATGCAGGGAAATGCTGCAAAATGCATCAGTTGGCATCAATTAAATTTTAGCATGTTTTTAACGGAGAAGCCTGGCAGTAGGGACTGCTGAACTGCTAGAACGTTTGCCATGCTTACACGATGGATTTCCATAACTACAAACACCTTTAAAATAGATGCCAGAAGCTTGATTTCTCCTGGGGGGTAAAAAAAAATGCCCTCATCCATAGGAAAGCTTGTTTACTTTCTGCTGGGTTTAGCTGAAATATTTATGAAATACGTCCGCTTTGTGACAGGCTTCATATAAAGTATTTCAGGTAACGTTTTAAATCTGTTTCTGAAGGTCGGAGCCAAAGACCTGTTGATAATTGCCCCTGGTCATTAGGGGAATTGCTCTACCGCAGGTTGTGTCTCCGGGTTTCTTAAGCCTCAGAATAATCAGGGAAGATTAAAGGAGTACGTCTCCCGTCTGGGAAGAGGAAGGGACGATGAATCGCGGGTCCAGGTCTGCCTTGCGGGGGGAAGGCGCACCTGCTGCCGCCACGCCGGGTCCGAAGCGCCCGCTCCCGGTGTGCGGGTCCCGGCCGGGGCTGGCTGCGGACACCCCGCGGGCCGGCAGGGGAGAGCCGCGGGCCGGGGCTGGCTGCGGACACCCCGCGGGCCGGGGCTGGCTGCGGACACCCCGCGGGCCGGCTGAGCCGCCCGGGCGGGTGCGGGCGCCCGGCGCAGCCCGCTTCGGCAGCCGCGGCTCCCAGGCCAACTGCGCTTCTGCCCCGTTCCCCTCATTCAACAAATCAGCATTGCAAATAGCCGGGTTCGCTATAAACAAACGAACACCCCCGCCCCGAGTGCTCCTCTAGGTAAGTAAAGAGTCCGTGTCCTTTTTTTAGTCCAATTTTATTCTACAAATAATGTGTTGCACCTTTCATGAGCTATCCGAATAAAACAATAATCCCATAGGAATTACTTACACTAAGAAAAAAAAAAATCACATTTAAGGAAAAATGCAACATTCGACCAAATGTTCAATACTATGTTGTTGCCAAAGGATGGATGTTTTTTTCTAAAATTCCAGTGTGCATTACACCATAATATACAGGATTACAAACAAAATTACAGTACAGATTGATTCCAGTTGAACCAGCGTTACATTTCAAACAGCACTTATTCTGGACTGCATTGTACATGCAATAGCTATTGTTCTAGTTACGGATTAAATGGTTTGAATTTGTTTCAAGCTACCGTACTAATCGACTACAATAGGTATATAGCCCGACTTTAACAACCTGATTAGATTTCGGTTCAGATTTATAAGATGAGCATATGACAACCACGGATTGTGTGAACATGTATAAAATCATGCATTTATAGCGCCTGGAAACATTAACATCTTCAAGTTATCTTTAAAAACAAACAAAACAAAAAACCAAACCAAAACAAAAAAAATCCAACAAACCAAAAACGCGGAATGCCAAGGGGTTCAAAGACTAAAAAGAAACAGTGCAAATTGTATGTGATAGTCAAGCAGCTTTCGATTTTAAAAGGGTGTTGGCATTTGCTTATAATCTTTATATACAAGTTTGTGCAAGTAATGTGTTGAAATGATATGTTTTAATAGAAAATAAGTATATCGTTCTTATATCTTCTCAAGACCTAGGGGATCTGGTTCTTATTGTACGGGGGAAAGGAAGAAGAAATAAAGAAAAAAGGGGGGGAAAAAAAAAAAAAAAAAGAAACTTGCATGGGAAAGAAATTGCCCGGATTGTGCATTTTTTTTCTTCTTCATCTATTTGAAAAGGAAAGAAGTGCTAAGGCAACATAACTTCTCTAAGCACTTTTCTGCTGGTTTAAATTAGTTAAATCATTTTGTATAAATTAGATATAATTCTACCTTTCCAATATGTATAAAAATTGATGAAGCTGCATGGTTTAAAATAGGAAATTCACGTTATAAAAAGTCATTAAAAATTCTGTACAAAATCACAACAAAATAATTCAGCATGGGAAAGGTAACAAGTAGTAAAACGTTGGTTGAAAAATATAGATTTCATATATATTTTGTAATTGGCCCATCGCTAGTTTAAAAATTGCATAGATCCTAATTATTGCTTGTGATTTTGTTATCCCGATCAGGTCATTGACGCGATCCCAGTGCCCCTACCCCAATTTACAGCGTCGCTCCGAGGAGCGGAAGCAAAGACAGCGGGTGAGCGCGGGGGGACGCGGCGGCCCCGAGGCGGCGGCGGGACCCGCCGGGCTGCCCCCTGTAAACAAGGCGGTGGCGGGCGGCGGGGCACGGCTCCCCCGGCCCTCCCTGCGGCGCGGGGAGGCTCAGTCGTGGAAGATGGCGTTGAGCTGGGCGCTGAGGACGCGCTCGTGGTGCGGGTGGCCCTCGTAGGGCGCCAGCCCGTCCACCGGGATCTCGCAGCGGGAGGCAGCGGGCGGGAAGATGGCGGCGTGGGCGGGCGCGGCGGCCAGCGCGGCGGCGGCGGCGGGGTAGTGCATGGAGAAGGCGTAGCTCTTGTCGAAGTCGGCGGCCGGCTCGTGCTTGAAGGAGAAGTTGCCGTTCACGCTGAGGGGCGGGCTGAGCGGCCCGTCGAAGGCGGGGCTGGCGCCCTCCGCCAGCCCGCTCTCGAAGAAGGGCTCCAGCGCGGCGCCGTAGGCGTGCGGCGGCTTGAGGTGGAAGAGGTGGGAGCTGTCCATGGTGCCGTAGGGCGGGCTGGGCAAGCCCGGCGACTGGTAGGGGTAGGGATGCGCCGGGAAGGGCGCGCCTGCCGCCGCTGCCATGTGCGGCGGCACCTCCTGGCTCTGCTCGGGGAGGAAAGTCCGCGGGTTGAGCTGCAGGCAGCCAGCCACCAAGTTGGTGGTGGGCTGCGACAGGCCCTTGCAGAGGGTCTGCACGAAGGAGACCAGGTCCGGGCTCTTGCCCGAGCGGAGGATCTCGGAGAGCGCCCAGATGTAGTTCTTGGCCAGGCGTAGGGTCTCGATCTTGGAGAGCTTCTGTGTCTTGGAGTAACAGGGCACCACTTTGCGCAGGTTGTCCAGGGCCGCGTTCAGCCCGTGCATGCGGTTGCGCTCCCGGGCATTGGCCTTCATGCGCCGCAGCTTGAACCGCTCCATGCGCGCCTTGGTCATCTTCTTCTTCTTGGGGCCCCGCCTCTTAGGCTTCTGGTCGTCGTCTTCCTCCTCCTCCTCTTCCTCCTCCTCTTCGTCCAAGTCGTCTTCCTCGTCCTCCTCCTCTCCGTTCCGCAGCGAGTCCTCCTCGGCCTCGGCGTGCAGTCCCTCCAGGTCCTCCTCCTTCTTGTCCACCTCGTGCTCCTCGTCCTGGGAGCTGAGACACTCGTCCGTCCAGCTCGGGGGGCCCTGCGGCTGGGGCTCGCCCATCAGCCCGTTCTCGCTGTACGACTTGGTCATGGTGAGCCTCTGCATCGCGGAGGAGACATAAAAGAGACGTGTCAGCACCCGGAGCAGCGGCCGTGGCCCCGCGGGGAGAAGTTGCCCGCGCTCCACTCCCCGGTCCTGCCGCCCCCTCCCGAGGGAAGCCCTGGATTCCCCACCGTGCCAGGGCAAACTTTTAATTGTCTCCGCGTTTCTGCCTTGTAATTAAGTTGACATATGTTCAAATACCATTATGTAACTCGCCGATATTAGCGGGGAATATAAGCAGATTATGCGTGCGGGAGGCAGCCCGGGAGGCACGACGCAAGTGGATCAAGCGTGGGTTGTTTTGTTTTGCTCCGAGAAAAATCCTCAGACGTTTTTACCGAATAGGGGAAGGCGGACACACGCACACACAGGGCACCTGAAGGGACGGATGGCGCCTGTGACGACTGTCCCCGCCGCTCTCCGCGGCTCCCCCTTGCCGCCCCCTTGCGTGGGGCTTGTGCCGCCACAGCGGGCGCCGAGCACCTGCTCCCCGGTCCCGCCTTCGTCCACAGGACTGTCACCGGGTGCCCGCGGCGGAGCTGCGCAGCCCCTGCCCGTGGTAACAGGTGCGGGATTGGCTTCCCGTCTCCGTTACCCCCTCTGTTGCAAATGGGCATCGGTTCCTCCGCTTCCCGCGGGGACCTCTCGTGGGGGCTGGCGACTGCCGCCCAGTAGCGTCGGGCACACGGGGAAGAAACAATGCCGCACGCCCACCGAGATGCAGCCTGCCCTGGGACCGTGGCGATCGCGCTCCGCGGAGGAAAGGGAGCCGAAAGTTCGGAGGTGCATCGATGAAGCACATTAACATATGTAATATGCGTCTGTATAAACGGACGCACATATACATATTTATATGTGTGTATGGAAGCNGCCGCCCACGTCAGGCGCGCGGCGCCCCCCCCGCGTGACGCCCCTTATTTGTATGCGGCCGCGCGCCCGCCCGCGGAGCCGCCACGCCCGCGCTGACCCGCGGGCCGCGCCATCTGTCACCGCGGCCACCCCGCTACCGCGCCGCTCCGCACCGCACCGCGCCCNGGCATGGGTGCCTATATGGATGGATACAGGTGTGTCCGCACACACTAGCAGGAACGACCGCAAGTGTCAATAAAACCTGAAGCCGTTCCGGCAGAGGTAGATCCCGTCCGCCCCGACCTCGCAGGGTCCTCTCCCTCCCCGGCAGCCGCCGCGAACCCTTTTCCCGCGGGCGTAAAACACGGTTTACCGTTACCTCCGTTGCTCAGCCTCTCCTGCGCGGTGACGGTCTCATAACCCCGGCACAGCTCTCCGTGCGAGGGCGCCGCGCGTGTGTGTGGTGGTTTTTTTTTTTTCCCGAGGTTGCCCGGCGCCGGGCTCCCCCCGTTATATAGCGGGACGGAGGATGCGCGGCGGGGGGCCGGCACCGGGACCCGGGCGGCGCGCGGNGCCGAGCCGTATTGTTCCCATTGTTCTGGGGTGCGGCCACGGAGGGTCCCCGCCGCCCCCCTACATCTCCTAACGGGCTCCGCTGACCCCCGGGGACTCCCTGTCCTTGTCGCTCTCTCGCCGCCACAGACCCCCTCCTCTTTCCTGGGTTTTCTCCGGTGCTGGGGAAAACGGACGTCCCGGGGCTGTTGTGACACGCACACACACGCACCTCCCGGTCTGTCCTAACGCCTGGAGTAAACGCCGGTTCGCTTTTCCTGGGTTTTCGGTGGGAATACCGCCGGTTAACGGGAAGTTTGGAAGAAAGACGCCGAGCGGGGTGGCTTTAGAGTCTTTAAATGCCTCGGCGGAGTTTGTAAACTTAAAACATCGCCAAACCTTAGGGATGCGTTTTAAGAAGGGAAATAGACCCCTCGCATGATAGCTGTGCTACCAGCACGCATTATCCAGATATTTATTCAATAAGAATAAAATTATTTTCTCCTCTCGAGGCTTTAAATGCGAAACAAATCATTCTGCCCTGAGGAGATAGACTTGGAAGATATTTTTCCAGGTCGGCTTATTTCTAAAATGTTTCTCTCCTGTGGGTGACCTACATAGCCAGGGGCCGCCGGGGCAGCAGGCGGGGAGTCCGGGGATGTTCGCCTTCTCGGGAATCAAATACAGAGGGCAACCGGCTACTTTTTGTTATTTCAAAGCTGGCCGGTTCTCTGTGGGAAGCGAGGGCCAGCAGCGCGGTGTGTGCCACCAGATCCGGCGAGTGGGGCACCCTCGGGCCGCCGGCGGCTGCTGGGCCGGGCCTCCCGCCGGGCCGGCAGCCCCCTCGAGAGCGCGACCCCATTAACGGGAGCTACTGGGGCAGCCGCGCTGCTGGAACCGACGCGTTTCGGAGGCGGTGAGGTTCGAACAGATTTGGAGAGCGCAGGAGAGGGATGAGTCTGTTCCAGCCCTGTCTCGGTTGCTGGAAAATGTCCCTTTGAATGGGATTGTCTAGGAATACACCCGGAAATGTGGGGCGCTGGGGAAACACTAGGCAAAAATATTCGGAGGAGGGCACTGGCAGAAAACTGGACCTCGGGGAGCGGTGAGAACTTCGGGGTGTTCGTGTGCTTCTTAGTGTGATCAACACAGTCATCTTCCCTAGGAGCAAAATAAAATCAACACGTTGACGATTGGCAGATAACTAGAGAGACAAATAAAGAAGCAGGCAGTTGGACAGAGCGGCTTAAACCCACCGAGCCCGGCTCGTTCCGTCCCAGTGGGTGATTGGCGAGGGTACACGCGTGGCCGTGGAGGAGCCGGGCTGACAGGTACGAGGCACTGCTCCGTGCCGCCCGTCGGGGCCGGGGACGAGCGCTGTTCTGCGGGGGCGCCGGGGCTCTCTGCCGCTCCGCCTTCATCCTTCCCGCGACTGTGGCACTGCTTCTTCTCCCGACCTCCCGGCTCTGCCTCTCCTACTCCGGCCGTTCCCTGGCTCAACGGCTCCAGTTTCCCACCGTCCCTTTTCTCCTCTTCCCCCAGCCGCTTGATTTTATCGCTCCCAGCCTGTCTTTTTTTTTTTTTTTTTTTTTTCTCTGACCTCCAGACTCCTCCTTCTCCATCTGGCTTCTAATTTGGCTTCTGTTTATTTTTCCTCCAGAATCCTTTGATTTTTTCTCTATTTTTTAAAAATTATTTTTTAAATTCTTCCTTTTGTCTTTTCTCTCCCCTTTCTTTTTCTTTTTCTTTTTTATTTTTCTTTTTTCCCTTTCTTTTCCTTTCCTTTTCCTTTTCTTTTTTCCTTTCTGCCCTCCCTCCCTAGCTCCTTCCCGCTCCCCTCCTCCCGCAGCGCGGCACGCGAACCGCACGCGTCCCAACAAAGCTCCGGCCGGCCCGGCCGCCCCCCGCTCCCGCCTCAGCTGCTGCTTCCCGGCTCAGGCAGGAGGCGGGCCCGGGGCCGCCTGGGGCTCGCTGCGGCGGCGGCGAGCGCGGCCCCTCCGCGGGTCGCCGCTGGGGCTGAGCCCGGTCCCAGCCGGGCGGGAAGGGGGGGTTTGTTGCGGGGGAAGCAGCTCTGTGGAAACGCCTTACAGTTGTCCGGAGCGCGAAATCCGCTCCCGATGAAATCTCTTGGGTTTGCGGCATTATCTTAATTAAGATAATTGATTCATATTGCACCTGCGAGAGTGCGGGGAAAAGATGCCTCCCCAAATAGCTTGGAGCTATTGGAGAGAGGAAGCCGCGCTTATAATTGAGCGAGTGATTTACTGCCCGGGCTGCTCGGGCTCTCTCCTTTCGCTGCCAGGTTTCCCGTTCTGTCCCTCTCCAGAGAGGCATCCACACAAAACACGAAGGTTATCCTGAATAAAAAATAGAGAAGGGAAAACGTCTCTCCTCGCTGTCGCTGTCCCTCCGTCCCACCCCACCGCAACGCACCGCGGGGCTGGAGCCACCGCCGGCGCGGGGATCGGGCTCGAGCAGCGCCGGCTTGGGTTTGCCCGCGGTGTTCCCCCGCTCGCCCATTTCCAAACGCTGCGGCGACAGGAGGGCACGGGAGGAGAGGGCAGCCCCATCGCCCGGATCACTCCAAGCTGTGACCAGCCTGCTCCGGCTGCCGTGGCTCGGGAATCACCGCGGGGGAACAACGCTTTGAGGTGCCGCTCCGGTACCGGTTCGGTGCGGGGTGAGACTGCTTCGCATTTGGTAGCGTCTCTCCGGGATACAATGTTCATCTGGGCTGGAAAATTGGTACGGCTGATTAAGGTGCCTTTTCTGCTCTTTTCCCCCTTAAAACTCAGTGTATTAATTTTATTGAGCATATCCCCGCTAGATAAATGCTGTTGTTATTTTAATTCTATAAATGTAAACTTCTATTTAGTTAATGGGAAATACATCACCACCAAGGTTTAATTATCAGCTTTTTAAATTACTCTTTTAGTCAAGTGCACACAATTATAAAATCACAATAGATTTAAAATATTCAAATTGATTAAAATAAAACAAATCAGAGAAGTACGTACCATTAGAGCAAATATCTAAATTGTATTGGTAGGCCGGCTACTGCCTGAGCTACAGTTTAAATAGCGTCAGCAGTCTTTGCTATCGGTGTCAAACCACCTCTGTTATTAGGAAAAAGGTTTCTTATCAGAAGGGATTTAGATGCTGTTGTAACTGCAAAATCTAATTATTTTTGATCCAGGCATTTACCCCCCGAGTCCCACCTTGTTTAAATAAAGTGTTTTCTTTCCTCTTGAACAAATGCATTTCCATTTGAATTAAATATTGATAATTTGACCTTTTAGTTCCTTTAACTAATCAAAAGGAAAAAAAAATCCTAATGTAGATCCTAGTGCCTTGCCCTAGTGGGTCTTTCCGCTTGAATAGGCACTGAGATTAAATGAGTCAAACTTCCTCTTTCATTGCACTCTCTTTGCACTAATTGCTTATGCAAAAATGCAGATTTGTATTAATTAGTAACTCCACTGATTAGTTCGGTGGTATTTTCACGTAATAAATCATGCTGCAGACACGATTTTTGGCACATCCCCAGTAGTGGCTCAGGATGCAATAAGTTTTCCATATTAAATAAAATCTTAGCCTAAATCTACCTTTTTGTTGCAGGTACACTGTGTACCACCTGCCGTACGCACCTGCTATGGGAAATTACCTTCTGTCCCTGGCAAGCCTCTTTCCTTGATAATGCACTCTTCTTCACAGGGTGTAGACTTTAAAATGGCACACATGAATCACAGAATCAAAGAAGGAGAGAAACCGGGTGTTATTTTTAACCCCTTCAAATGAATAATGCTCATTTTTAAGGGGATGAAAGATACATGTATCTATGTAAGATACATCAATGTAGATTTCTTTTTCTTTTCTTTGCTATGCCCAGCCACATTATCTCCTTTTAAAGCACCATTCACTATGTGCCGAAATTATCAAACCCAAGCCCATTTTTATTTTGTACATTTCTTTCTCTTTCCTTGAGCAGAGGCTGAACTTCTACAAACATCACACTTGTTAACTGGAGCTCACATCTCAGTTGGATATGGAGGCCTCAGCAGCAACAAGACTCCACAGCATCTCTAATGATATCTACACAGTACCAAACTCAGCCCCACTTGCTTGTATCATGAAACGTCTATAAAAATCTCTAGATCACACGCAGGCTGCACAGCCTCCAGCAGCTGAGATCTACATGTCAACATATCTACCTTTCCCAATTCTTTCTAAAATCATCCTAGATATTACCTGTCTCCTGGTTCCCTCAGATTGAGCGGTCTATACTTCACACTGTGTCCTCAAGCGAGGCAGCACAAGTCTTTGGTACGATATTTACCACAACAAATAATGTCAGTTGGTGCAGTGCTTGTTAAAAAGAATATGAGGCTCCAAAGGAATATAAAAGATGATGACACTGGTGTCATTTCTTAACAGGTGATACTTTCAAGGGCAGATCCTGACCAGTCTTTGCCTCTTTTCTGCTAAAACTCTCCCTCACATAAGCAGGACTGTCGCCACAAACACGCTTTCAGGATCTGGCCTTTGGCCTCTGTCTAAGCAGTGCAATGGGGTGGAAGAGCATCAAACACAGGTGCTAGCAGATTATCCAAAGCTTTGCTGAGATTAAAATCTTGTCTCTATATGAGTTATTGCATATTCTCTAAATAGAAATCTCCTTAGTGCTGGCTTTAAAAGGTCTGCTTATGTTTTCCTCTGAGAGAAAATAGCAGTTGAACCCCAGGCTGTGCTCATAAAAGCTTATGTGTTTGTTCCCTATGGCCATCCAGTCTGAACATTTTGCCAACATTTTACACTTCCTAGTAAAGCTATTGCTTCTGTTAGTGTTCCTTTATTGAAGAAAGTTAGTCAAAATGCTCTTAAAGGGTTATACACAATAATGGTCCTGATTAATCTCAGAACACGGTTACTTGTTTAAGCAATATCCTGAGAACAAACCAAAAAGGTTAAATCAATGATCCACAGGGATGGAAAAAGAGATTCAAATAATCATTAAATCTTGTTACATAATGCAGATTTGTTTTTACCTCTTGGAGTGAGTTCACACCTGTATCGGTGTTTTAAGTGCTCCACAGTGAGCAGGGCATGATGGAGAACCATTTCCCATCTCAGTACAGCGTAACCCCTACAGATGTAGAACAGAAGTAGTCAACTGAAACTCTTGCTAAGCGTTTTAAGTGTATATGAGGATATTCTTAGTTATACACATCACCACATTTTAAGAGATTGCCTTCCTCTGCCTTACTTGTCACTGCTCCCTTTTTACCCCCATGATGATCATTGTTAGCTCACAACCTTGTGTCAAATGCCCAAGAGTGTGTGTCATACATGACTGCTTTTCAGAGACGTACCTGGGACATTAACTATCCCAGCTATGAGTGTGATTATCCCAAAACTACTCTGACCTGATGTGCTCCTTCTCTGTTTCTTGAGGAGATGTCTCAACCTCTATTCCACAAAGGACAGGATAAGCATTAGATAGCACACTTTGTTTGCCCTTTTTCACTGAAAAGATTCACGTAAAAAATGGTATAATGTCATCCAAAAAAACCATTTTTGTTCTTATATCAATTCCTGCAGAGTGTGATTTTATTGCCCTCCATTGGCTGGGGGCAATCTTAAAATTCACCTACAGGAGGTACGGATATATCAAGGCCCTAGGGCTGAAACCAAGCACAACTTAGACATAAAGAAACTGAAATAATGTCCCAAGGACTTTCAAAGGCAAATGTCCATGAGGATCAAAAATATGTCCAAACCCCAAAATATTTTATCGTAAGCTCTTGTGCAAAATTAACTTTCCGTGATCTTTCAGTAGGGAAGATGCAAGCCTTGTTGAGGTGCTCAGTGTCAGAGAACTGATGGCTGTGACTCTAAGTGATTGTGGAAGGAGTGTGGACAAACTTGAAAAAAAGCAGTAGTTGAGGAATTATCACACTGTAGGCAGTCAGGTGCCCTTTGGAGAAAGGCTGGCTGTAGTGGAGTTGTGGCATGAGCAGCCAGTGATGCAACAGCTAAGGATGTTCTGGCTGGAGCAATCTTGCAGAGAGACATCCTTAATGCTGAGCTTTAGGCCAAAGCTCTAGGTGGGAGTATTTCTGAGGTGCTGGGACTGAAGTTATGTGCCACAATGCACACTCACTTCTCTCATGTACCAGGTGGACCTTTCCTATTCATTTGTGATGACTCTTGTCCAGGAAAACATTTCTCTTTGCTAGTCATTATCTGAGCCTAGAGAAAAGTATGTCTTGAAAACCTGTAGCTCTCTCGTCTGGCTTAGTCCTTCTGTCAGAGTTTTTTTCTCAGTGCTGAACCTTTGCTTGGTTTATGTGGGTTCCCAAGAGAGGAGGAACATGCTTGTAAATCACTGTTTTCTCTACAACCAAGCTCCAGTTACATGCCACTATGATAATATAAATATTTACTCATTTTGTCCCTCTTCACCCTTGCAAGTGGATAAGAGCATCTGGTCCTTTGTTAGTAGCCTATTGTCAGTTTGCTGAGCGTCCAGTTGTTTAAGTTCACTTGAACAAGAGCACATAAATCTGCTCTCCACTGCTTTGCAGAGTGGGGTCACTGTTGAAAGGGGGTGTTAAACCTCTCCTTCCAACAGGAGTGGACAATTTCACATGTGAAGCAGTGGAGAAGAAATTTATGATTTTTGTATTTCTGTATATTTATCCTCAGACTTCATGCTGTGGTATTTACAGAATCTTTTTGGCAACACAAAAGACCTCAAAACCAATGACAAAACAATGGAGAATGAGATCTAGCATTTTTAATATTGACTTTTCAAAAGTGTTGGTGGAAGCAGAAATACAGAGCATAACAGTAAATGTATTTTTTAAAGATCTATTTCAGTCTATCATCTGTGGTTCTTCTGTATCCATGTCATCTCTAGGTAGACTGATAGTCTGTAAAACTATCAGTAAAGATTACATATTCTTTCCAAAATTAATTTAAAGGTTACAATTGTCCAGGATTGAAAAGCAACTGTCAGCAGGTTGTTTGTTCTTGTTCAGTTATCTTTTAAACTGGGGGGTCAAGGTTCACAACAGCAAGAATCTCTACCTCTGATAGATTTGTACTTCTAAAATGATTTGAAAAGAGTTGGCAATTTCAGTTGGCATCAGGCATATACTCGACCTCAAGGGTAATTTATAGTCCATTTCTTCTACTGTAGAGCCACAAGCAGTTATAAGTTTCTTGGATCACTTTGATTTCAAATTTTTTGTTGAAAGTTTGGGGCAGCTCATTCAGTAGCTGCTGTGAAGAAACATATGGGAGCTGAGAACAGGAAGGAGCAGTAGTGAGGAGTCAGCCTGGCCAATGGTTGGCAGCACTGCTGTATTCCTACCTTCTGATTAAAGACTGAGAAAATGAGCCCGAGTGTGACAATGTAGGTGCATGTAGCACTTGAGATCTCATTAAAGGCCATGTGATTACTTCAGGGCATTATTGTTAGATGCACGCTGCGACGGTAGGTTGAGAGATTCTCTGGAGACAGGGTTGCTCATGGAACATGTGCTTTATTCTCAAGGGTCGTGGGTGCTAGAGTTTGCCATCAGCTGCCAGGCCAGCTGCTGGCGTGGTTCCAAGAGAGTTCCAAGAGAGGGAATTTCCTGTTACAGTATATTTTATCCTATTCTGTGTTGAATATTCTATTTACAGTGACCAACCGGTGTGAGACACAAATCCTATAGAATTTACATACAGCCTATGAGAACTACTACATTTGAATAAGGCACTACCTTCTTATGCTAATTTCTATAATCCATTTCTTCCTGCTATCTCTGCAGACCCCTTTTTTGCTGGGTCACTGGTATTGCTTGACATCCTGTCCCCTGGACTGGCATCCCTTCCCATATCAAAAGTGACCGTCATTTCTACCTCACTCACTGGCCCAATGTTCTCCGAACCTACTGCTAAACAATCATATTTATAAGGTTTCCCTGTATCACCTTCCCCAACACATTATGTCACCATGTGCAGTTGGAGAAGTGTAACAGCTTGACACTGTTCAGGGTGGGAAGGCTCACTCTTTTCTATTTCTATTCTCCCTACTTTTCTATTTCTCTGTTCCCTTTGCTCTTGTTGGTGTAATCTGCTCCATCCTCTGATACAGATCTGGTGTCTGTGAGACTCAGTTTAGAAAACTCTTTTTGTCACTGAACTGGCTACACTGGCTCATAGAAGACCTGACAAACACTTTCACACAGGCGGGATAAGAAGTAGAAGCACACAGCCAGGAGCAGAATAAGCACAGGGAGAGAGGGAGAAAAGGAATAGATGGAGATCCTCACTTTTTCTGCTGCAATGTGGTCCTGCATTGAGCCATCATGACTGGTGGCACTGCAGCATTTTCTGCTCCTCATTAAACTATCTGGAATGGACCTGCTGAAAACATAATTACCAGGCTAGATAAACCTTTGATCTGGTCCAGTATGGGATCACTGTGCTATTACATTTACAGTCTTTTGTCCTTTTCCTCTTTTTTTAGCTTTGTAGGAATGGCAGAAGGGAAGTCCTGCCTATCCTAGTTTGGATCTCTGAAAAAATGATCCCTGAGATGTCTTCAGTGAAGCTGAAGTCTCCCTGGATGGCTTAAGCCCAAGTCATCCTACCCACTGCACTGTCCATCCACAACATGTTTCCTTCTCACTCCAAGTTAACCCCAGTGTGTCAGCTGTGCTTGTTTACTCTGAAGAACAGACACAATCCTGCTTAGATCTACATTTTCAATTTGAAGAGATAACAGCCTTCATTTATCTGGCCAATAGAATAGTTTTAGCCAGCAACCAAACTAGCAAGAAAATATCCAGCCAAATACTGACGTTCTTTAAGACCAGGCTGGAGGGAATTCTGTAAAAGGATTCACAGCAATATTTGGGAAGAAACAGACAGTAGTCCGTATCAGACTCAGAGAAGGAGGCATTCAGTGTCCATCGCTAGTGGCACAGGACTTCATGCATCAACCATCAGAAGCTTGCTTCTAACAACCTTCATGCTAACATTCATTTGATAAAAAGATTTAGTATTTTCTAAATCCTTTTCACAAAGGAGTGAAATTGTTAAATAGACTTTATTGTAAAGGCAACTTAAGCAAGTCTTTGCTTTGTTTTGTTTCCGGTTAAGTGCAAGAGAACATATCTTCATTTCTTTGCACTGAGATGCAAATTGGAGATAATATTCTTGACCATTATGGTGAGGTAGTTTACAAGAGACTGAAAACAAGCCTTTAGTGATGTACAGGCATTGGAATATTAAAGGAAGCAAAAAATAATTGATCAGATATTTTGCTTCATACAGGCAACAGAGGAGAAATGGAGCACCTGCAAGAAGTTCATTTGTGTGTATTACTGCTGTGGTGGAAAGATGGATGGCAATGGGGGCAGTGCTGTGCAGATGAGTGGGAGGAGTGGGGGAGGACATGAAACAAGGTAACTTAGAGCCATTTCTTTGCTCATTTGCCTCCTGCATTCCCAATCAACTTCCAAAATAAATTAGAGAAGATGAAGAATGTATCCAACTTATACCAGCTGCCAGTTGCCTTGCACAATTAAAATGTGAAGAGAGGTACTTCTGTGCTCTGTGATCTGCAGGGGCCATGGAAGCTCGAAGCAGTCACTGGTGTATCCTCAACAGGCCCCTCTGCTTGTCATCCAGGACCATGCCACGGTCACACAGCAGCACAATTCTGTCTGTGGGTGCTCTGTCCTGCTGTGGAATTGCAGTAATGTCTGAGCACAAATTTCTTTTTCTCCACCTCTGTCCTCAGTCCAGCTCAAGCACACACATAAATGAAGATGGCACAGAGGGGTTGCTATAAAGTCAGCAATCAAGTGATGATAATGACAGTGACCCTCTTCTCTTTTGCAGAAATTTGCTGGTTTTTTTGGCAGAGAAGATGGAGATGACCTTTTATTGTGTACTCAATAGAGCAAATATTTATTAGATTATGAAAATAAGAAAGCTAACTCCCCTCAAAAAAAACCAAAAAAACAACCAAAAAAAAAAAAAACCCCACAAAAAAACCCCCCCAAAAAACCAAACCAAACCAAACCAAACAACTCTCTTCACATTTGCATTTATTTGAAAAAAAAAAAAATTCTTACATATTCTAGACATGAAGCAGTAATGCTATATGTGCTCCATTTCCATATAAGTAAATTCATATATATGTATATATGTATGTATGAAGGATTACAAAGCATGGTAAAAATTATACAATTCATATGGAGAAAAAAATTATCTGCTGCTGTATTGTGTCATTCTGTCTAATAAGCTGGCAGAAATAAATATCTATATTGACATTTCATCTTCTCAACTCTATATAGGGTTCGGGACCACGGTCGGTCTTCCTGCCGATCGTGCCCACCAGAAGATGGCACTGAAGAACCTGTCCTACGCACAGATCCGAGAGAGCAGATTCACAAACCGGGTCTGTGTTGGTGAATACAAAATAATTCAAAAGTTATTTCTCCTCGGTAGTAGTTGCTTTGAGGAAGGACTTAAGACTTTGGGGTTTTTTTCCATTTTGTTCTCAAACGTGAATAAGAAGAGGCTAAAAGGCAACCAGCCACAGTACCTAGTGAATGCCAACTGGGTTTGCCTAGCAAAGCACACTGTTGTTTTCTCAAGTAAGTCCTCTTATCAATCTACAACACTGATAAGCTTTCAAATACAAGGTCTTATGAGCAAAAAGGGGTTTTCTCGTATAATTATTATTTATTCCACCTGTTTTCTGAATGAACAATCAAGTTATTTTAAATAGAACTACAATTCTGACTGAAAAAAAAGGCATTTTAGCAAATTCATGTGGAAACATATGCTTTCAAATTTTAATAAAAAAAGCAAAGGATTTTCCAGTGACGCAAACATTTCTATCTTTTAAATACTTATCTGGTATATACTAAATATGTCTTTGGCTTCTTGAAAAATTTCAGTAAATTCATCCTCCTATCTTAAAATGCAAAATGGTGCCTTCACACAGGCTCCTACTATTGAATGACAGCTGAAGGGATGTAAATCTTTCAGATTTAGCAGCAGAGACATGAGAAGAAATTAGCTATATATAATATTTTGGAGGGAAAGTCTAGTTACTTAAGAAAATGTACAGATTAGAAGATGGAAACTTGCCCACATCTCTTTCTCTCCAATAGCCGTTACTTCTCATGAAGATTGATGAAAATGTCTTCAACATGATCTAAATGGCACTTATGCCTCAGGGTTCACTTCATGTCTTTTGATGCATCCCTGATCAGGCTTTGTTTTGGGAGGTGTGATGGTATAGGACCATTAACCGTTACCAGTAAGTGCTAATGTTAATTACATTAAGCACAATCCTCCAGTTGGTCCATCTGTTACTCATTTTTTATGTGCTAGCTATTATTGTTTGGGGTTTTCTCTGTGCTCCAGGAAGATACCTTCTAGTGTTCTTCCTGGCTTTATTTAAAAGATGTTAATTTATGTATGCCTCGATGAAATACTTAAACACATTTCAAATTTACCTTTCTTTTTTTAAATATTATTTTTGCATGTGGTTTTAGTATTTAGTTATAGTGTTGCACCTGAACATTTAGCTTAGTAAACCACTTCGACATCTTGTGTTTCATATAGTGTGCATCTTGAAAATGATCAGTGTTGTATTTTTGGATGAATTTGGGCTGTTTTCTCGCATTTAAATATCACAGTTTGTTTCTTTGCTATCATTGTGTGCAAATTGCATAGGTTTGCGTTTCCCTTGCTGTATTTCGCCTTATTTTTCGGGTCATTCTAAACTGAAATTTGTATTTCGGTATTATTCACCTGCTGCTTTACTTCTGGTCGCACTCAGCTCTGCCACTGGCTGAAGACGCAGGGACAGGGGGGCTGCTGATCTACAGCTCTCAGCCCGCAGCGCTTCGCGCACCGCAGCTAATTACTGCAGAGTCATAAACCGGCATCAAGCGGCCAGATTAGGATTTAGATAATTGCAGTGTGTTCTAACTGGGGCTCCTGGCTGGTGCAGCCGCCTCCCGGGAGCGATGCGGGGCCGGCGGGCGCGGAGCCGGGACAGGGACGGGCGAGAGGAGCCGGGAGAGGGACGGGAGAGGAGCCTGGAGAGGGATGGGAGAGGGACGGGAGAGGAGCCGGGAGAGGGACGGGAGAGGGACGGGAGAGGAGCCGGGAGAGGGACGGGAGAGGGGCGGGAGAGGGAAGGGAGGGGGAAGGGAGAGGGACGGGAGAGGGAAGGGAGAGGGAAGGGAGAGGGACGGGAGAGGGACGGGGCCGCAGCGGGCAGGCAGGAGGGTCCCGCCGCCCCGGGGAGGCTCCTCCGGCCGCCCCCTTCGCCTTCGGGTCTCAGCCCTTCCCTGAGAGCCAGCTCGCTGCCTGGCGGCTGGACAACGTTACAGAAAGTCCGAATAACTGGGCTTGGGACGGTTTTACCCTGGAAATCTCAGCACGGAGAGAGTTGGAAAACTCAAGTTTGGGGCAGGGGGTTCTTTTCCCTCTCGTGATCTTTGTCGGAGTTAAGCAGAAAACTGGCCCTGAGAGCCACTTCATTCATAAACTTTGAGGTTTCATAAAACTAAAGGAGGGTTTGAGGTTAAGATTGATTTTAGGATCTGGGAAAACACGTGCTGCAGAAGCAGGATTTCCGCTGGATTTACAAAGCCATGGGATTGATATATCCCGATGTGTATGTCTTGTCAAACTCGGAGCAGCCATGTGTGCACCTCTAGGCTATAGGCTGACAGTTAAAATCCAGTTTAGGTTTTGGAAAACGTATTTTGGAGACATCATACCGGTTACATGTAAGGTAAGGCTGCCTGCGAGGAGGGGGAAGTAGGTCTGGAAACATGTAGTGGTCTCATTCAAACTACCTGAGCAACAGAGCAGTTCAAGATGAGTTTTGGAAAATCGGATCTCAGCAGCAGTTTCCTGTGGTGACTTGAGATGCCCTCCCAAACAGACACACAGGAAAATAATTGAATACCTTTATTCCTAATTTCCACCTAAGTCTTGTGCTCCCTCTTATGGGCTTACAGTTACAGATAGAATTAAGGGGACATGAAATACTGACAAGAATATTTCTCTCTCCAATCTGTAGGATACTCTGAGGCAAGTTCAAGGCTGAGTTTGAATGTTGTATTTCTATTTTGCAGAACTTGTAGGTGATCTTGAGCTTTCTAGAAGTCCAAGAGTAAGCATAGCACAAGGAGGTAGAACAGTAGGGTTCACAGATGGATTTCTCCTGCAATGTTTGGCACAGTTGCATGAGGTCATTGGGGACTGGCCTCATGAATCTGGTGCCTTATTTTTCAGGTAGGAGTAGTGTTGCTCTGCTTTTGTGAAGGCTTTAGGGGAGTATGAGACAACCAGGACTGCAGGATCAGGTTTATGTATTCTTGCAAGGTCTCTTTGGAGAGGAGAAAGAGCTGGTACAAAATGAAGGTTTCACCTGAAGTTTTGGATAGCTCTCCTGGAAGTTAGGGTCAAGATTTGGTTTTGGGTAGCCATACAAATAAATACCAAGCTGAAGTTAGGAGAAGCTAATGTGATATTTTTGATTTTGGAGTCACTTTAGCAACAGTTGGTCTTATCTATTTAAGGACTCTAGTTACAGAGTAGAGAGCAGTACTATGCATTTCAAAGTGCACACAGGACTAGTACTGATAGATGTGATATACTTCAAAGTAGCCAGGAGTCTCTGGGGTTTGGTAAGGGCTAGTGATAGGTTTGAAATTCTACAGAAGCAAGTTAAGATTTGCGGGTTACTTCAGACTTTCAGCAGGTTATTAGATGACGCCTGTTGCAGCTAGCTTGGAATCTGTAATTATGGATTTAAAGAGCTTAATTTTTTGGGCAGCAGGTGGTGCTTGGTCTCCATGGTCCTGGCAGTGGCCGTTAGCCGTTGGGCGGCTCGCTGTGACATCGCGTCCCGTGGTGGCGGCCGCACGCTGCCCCTTTCTCACCGAGGCCTCTCGGCAGGACAGCTGATGTGATTACAGCTGTTTGTGCAAATCACCAAGAAACCTGGCATCTACTGGAGGAGGGAACTTGTATGTGGTTGCATTTGAAGCAAATCGTGGTCAGGATGATTATGATGAGACATATCAGAAGTTAAAGGAGAGAGAACTCTTCCCCCTGCCTCACCAGCCAGGAAGCTGCTGACACATCTGCGCCTGAACCTATCTCTGAAAATCAGGACGGGGAATCCACATCCAGAAAGCACACACACACACACACAAAGATCAGCAGGTGCTGATGATTTCCAGGCTCCTGTGGACATCCATGGGATGGACACCCCAAGAAAAGTGCTGAGTACAGTGGTTTCCAGCTTGTCTTGCTTGGCCACAGTATTTTGAGATGGGAGTTTGCCCTCAATGCTCTCCTTTCCATAGCCATGAGCTATGATAATATTTTCAGACTTGCACAAGAGACTTGGGACACTATGTCCTGCTTCAGAGGGTGACATAATTAATCAGAAGGACAGGGACGTCCTCCTGTGGCAGCCAGAGAACTCCCCAGGCCAGCACTGGTTGGGAAGCCGTGGTAACATGATGCTCTGACTTCTCCCTCTCTGCCAAGTAAGAGATACTCAGCAGGAGAGTGTGCAGTACTGGCACTGGAATGAACAGCAGTGTGAAGCTGCAGCCAAACAAGAGAAATTAGGAAATGAAAAGAATGAAAAAATAGACAATGCTTTACTGTCAAAATGTGGCATGGAAATAGATGGGTTGTGAGAGTTTCTTTGTTTTATCTGGAAGTGCCGTGTATCTTCATTCCTGCTGAAGATTTTAATTTTGGATCAGAAAAGCTAGCTCAAAGGTGTAGAAGAATACTTCTTTGGTTTGTCTGGGAAGTCTGTAAAGGCACCTTAGATAAATGCTAGCAGTAAGGGATTGAGGATCTAATAATGCTCGGAAACAAAAAAAAAAGCATCAATTATATTTTTTGCTTACTATACCCTGAAAAATAAAGGCAGTGGTGTCACAGATATGCAGTCCCTGACAGTTGTTGACAAGGCAGAGGCAGGTACCTCTCTGTTGGAGCTGCTGGCCATGCTCCAGCTCCTGTGGTCCAGAGCCGAGGGAACACCCTGACATGTGAGCGTGTGGCCAGAGGATGTAAGGCTCCAGAAGCAGTGCATTCAAGCTCTCTCATACAAGAAAGGAGTTACTTCTACCAGCTGTATCTCTGATGCACATGTAACAAAAAAGCACTCTCAGAAAAGAGGAAGATTTTCTCTGAAGTAGCCTCCATTGGCAGTTGCCATGTGCTGTGCCTGTCCCTGTAACACAAAGCAGATCCCTACCCGTGCTGAAAGCAGTGACTGCTGCACACATTGCAGCATATGGCAGCAGCTGAGTACTTGGGGGTGTGCTTGTGCCTTATAGTTAACAAACACGAACCCATTTAAATTATTGAGAAGTTTTAAATCTAAATTTCTATTTAAATTATTCTTTTGTTAATCGGAAATATATTTTATTTTCTGAAAATACTGGTATTACCTTGGCAGAACATAATGGATCTGGGCACTTGGAAGAAGTCTTACAGGTTTCTTTGACACTGACAATTTTAAAAATTAATTTTCAAAGATTTTCAAAATTAAACTGTTTTCATTTAGATGCCAACAAGCTGGTTTTTTAAAACACTTGCCCCTGCATTCCTGTAGAAATTGGGTATTTTCCCGATATGTGGTGTTTTCAATGCTGACACTTGGTGGTGCTGCAGTTAATGGGTTCATACTTTTCTGCCGCTGTTTCTCTGCTGTGACTGGTTTACTCTTCTCCTCCATTTGTCCATATGCTTCGGCTGCCATCGAGATCCCAGACAAAAAATTTTATTCACATTCCCGAGGAACCATGACCCACTTTTCAGCAGTTCTTAAGTTAATAGTAAGAACTGCAATAACAACAACAACAACACTACTGCCTTTATGGTGCAGTTTCCTTTCAAAATGCATAAACATCATTCAAGTGAAGAAGTGCAAATACAGGCAAGGTCCAGTAATTATAAGTATCAGTAACTATAAACATCAGCACAGAGGGGAAGCTCCTAAAAGGACGTTGAGAGCTCATGGAGTCCATCCTCTTCATGAAGGAGCAAGGATAGCTGGAGATCTGCCCAACTTTCTATGGAATACTAGTGTAGGCTTTATGGGAATACCTCAAATGCTTTGATGTGTTTTACGTGCACGTCTCCCCCGCGGGATCCTTGCCTAAGTAAAGATGGAGGCGAGGCACATGGCATTTGGGTGTTTCAGTCTGAGAGGCCAGAAATAGTTGTATATGCCAGTGGACAGTGCAACTGGGATTTTGGCTTGTTCCAGCATTTCTGTGGGGTTCATCTGGAAGTTCACGGGTGCCAGAGGAACTGCAGGAGGCAATAGGAGCTCCACTCATGTCCTGCTCTGTTGCTTTGCTCTGAGACTCTCCAGGTTTTCCTCTTGACACCCCAGAAGCTTGGCATGCCCACTGCTTTTCACCCCTGAGAGTCCTCACAGGTGTTCATGGCATTAGGAAGACACTGCAGGTGATCCTGGCATGATCCCAGGAAGGTTTTTCTGTTGGGAAGGAGATACATTCCTGCATGGCTGTGATGAAAAGCTGTCTCTCTTCTCCCACTCCCACAGGCTCAGCCCACCATCTTTGCACAGCTCCAGACTCTGTTACAGGCAGGAAATAACCTGTAGGGAAAAATGACCTTAATTACTAGGACAAAGATTACTTGTTTAAGTGCAGAATCTTAGTATTAATACAAGAAATAATCAAGATATGTTGTTGTAATTAAATTGAATCTGTTCTTTCCTCCCCAAAGATTTCCCTCTCAAACTAATTTGTTATTTGGTTAGTTAATCAGTATTAAAGACCCAAAGAAATGGTGGTTCACACATGATAAGCATGACCTAGAGCCTGACTGCTATTACAGGCTTCCCAGGAAGTGCTCAGGTTTCAGGCTCCAAAAAACAATGCTGTAGCTGACAAATTGCAGTGAACACACATGCACGGAAGAAATAAGGTTCAGGAGCACAATGAATGTGATCCTGCTGAAACAACGGAGGCACTCAGCTGATGTGGAAAAACTGTCTCCTTAGGCAGGAAAATATGTTCTTACTTGGAGGTTCTGTGTGGTGAAAGCCTCAAAACATATGGTAGGATCAGTTTTGGACACATTTCAATGCTTTTTAACATGTGAGCTTCATACATCATTGGTCTTGAAAGGTAAAAGTGAGTTGCTTGTCACAATCTGCTGCTTCACGAAGGCTCATTTGATGTGCGGACTTTGGATTTGGGGCAGAAAGAGGGAATTAGGTGCCACAAGAACAAAAAAAAGATATGCCATTGTCAAATTATGAATGGGAGAAATTGTAACATAAAACATATACCACCATATACCATATACTCAAGCTCTCTCAAAAAAAAAAAAAAGAAGAAGAAAAAAGGAGGGAAGTTCCCTTCATTATTTGAACAGAATTTTATTTTTATTTTCTCCAGAAGAAAAACATATTTGTACTTTTATTTGTTTTCTTGGTTTATTTTTATTGTAGCTGTAATTACCTATTTTACTTAGTATTTGAAGTTTGGATATGTTTTCTAAGAGAAAAAATTTTGTTTAATCTTCACCTGGGGAAAAAAGTTTTCCTTTGCACTATGTGGTCTGTCCTTTTTACCAAAGGATTATATTACGTGTGATTTTCCCCTGGAAACTATAGAAAAACCCAGACTGTTCTGGGAACTGAGAGAGTAAAATGTAGTCTGTCTGACATATTGAAATTGTTTTGCAGAACTCTTCTTCAGAACTGTGCTCCATTTTATTTTAGACCTGCTTCAAAACCAACATTAAACATTGTCTGAGCTCTTATTTCAGTCCACAATGTACCTAGTAACTTGTAGGTCATTAATTTACAGATGCATATTTACAGATGCACTTGTATATCCTGTTACTCATGCTGAAACTCCCTTACTGTGTCACGGGAAAACTCGAGGAGGATTTGACCACTATTCTCTAAGAATATGTTTCCATGATTAATTCCAATATTTTACTTTTAGGAAGAAGTGTTTGGGGTTTTTTGTTTTGTTTTGTTTTGTTTTTAATTTGCTTTCTACTTTTATTCCCAGAGAGAACTATACCTGTTAGCCACAGGTACATATTTCTTTCTTGTTTTCAGGATTGTCTTATTTAGTCTTCCCTGTGGATTTGACATAGACACTCCCTGTTCTCAGGGTGGTTTTTCTCTCACAGAGTTGGATGCAAGCTGGACCTTGCGAAGGAAAACAAAGCCACAGATATCACAAAGAAACGCAAGCAATAGTTATTGTACACCATGTACCCTGTGCATACCTATCTTATCCCAAATCAAGCAACTTAGCAGACAATAAAAGTGGATGTTGCCAGAATCTTGCTCAGCAAGAGCCCTGAGATGGCCAAGGTTCTTCTGCATTTTCCTGGTGCTGTTACTCTCTGTCTTGGTTGGGGATGCTCTGGAGACAGCTTGCACCTCCACCTGGGTTTGGGTGCAGGCAGATTGTGGGTTCATCTTGTTTTGTACACACAGCTACTCATATCACTGAATTAGTTATTAAAAATATTGGGGAAGAAAGTAAGCTTTGGGAAAGATTGCATGCTTTTAGATTTGAGAAGGTGAAAACCATATTAAAAATAGATCTTTATTAGAGAACAAAGATTTGAGATAGCAAAACTAAAATGATTCAACCCATTTTGAATGAGACCTGTATATCAAAAGGTATGATTCACCATGAATGAAGAAAAACTTGCCTTAAAGTGTCTCTTAGTAGTTACTGAATATAAAATGTGTGCACTCAGATTTAAATAAAGATGAACAAGAAAGCGTCTGAGAAGGACCTCAGCATGAACCTCATGGTAATATTCTATATACAAATAATTTCAGTATTATTATGGTGCAAGTGTTTCTGCAGAATTAAAAGAATACTGGGTGTGTCACCCTGCTTTTCCA
>WAAE01022432.1:0-22764 GCA_013400495.1 Nicator chloris
TTTTTCTTTTCCTTTTCTTCTTCCTTTTTTGTCTTTTTTCTTTGTCCAAAGAGGAAAGCAGAGAATTGTTTATTGGTTTGGTTTATGAATTGCATTTTTACAGGGAGGTTTAGAGGAAACTCTGGAGGTAAAGAGCAGATGGAAGATATGGAGCGATGGGAAGCTTGACTAAGAGAGAGACAGAGGAGGGTGCAGTGGAATGTACAGAGTCCAGAGACTGACAGGCACATGAGATGAAATGCAACGAGAAAAAAAGCAGGCAGAAGTGATTAAGCATGGAATATGGATAAAACGAGAAATTAGAATTTAATGTGAAAAGCCAAAGAAATATACTAACAGAAGATGGAGAGGGCTGGCCAGAGATGGAGCATGTGGTCCCAGGTGATACAGATGAAAAGAGAGTTATAAAGCAAGAGGCCTGGTAACTGGGGATTGTCAAGGAATGAAGTAATAAGGCTTTGAGGCTGGGGGAATAAAAATTATAATGAATATGGAAAGGCAGCAATAGGTCCCAGGGGATATGTGAAAAGGGAAGGCAACAAGGCCAGCAGGGCCATAATAACAGCAATAGGCAGCAGGATGAAGGCAAAATATGAAAGGAGAAAAGGGGCGGGGACGGGTCACAGAATAAAAGGGAAAAGAGCTGAAAGACATGGGTGTGGCCCTCAAGTCTGTGGTCCGTGTGGTTTGAAATGAGAGCTGCAGCCAGCAAGAAGACAGTGACTACCTGTCTCCTGAAGCAAGCCGCAGACCTGTGTGGACACAAAGACTGCTTGAGGGATGAAGGCTCTGCAAATGTAGACATGGGATTCACAAAAGAGAAGAGACAATAACTGATCCTCTAAGCATGTGAGGCAGAAGACCTGAACACATCTCAGCAGTCATACTTTGATTTTCTGGGGGGAGAACAATCAATCCTTTAGGAGCAGACAGATAGAAGCGAAGAGAGAAGTCTTTTTTTGGCTGTACCCTCAACCCAGCAGATGGAAACTTCCAGGAATAAAGGAGATAGACAGAGGGGATTCCACATAATATCCTATATCTGTGATATATGTTGAAATATCTGTGAAATGTGCTGATGCAAGATATCAGCAGAGACAAAACATGTTGCTGAGTAAAAAGGTGAAAACGTTTTCTTACTAGCATCCAGAAGAACACACTTGACAATATTTGAGATGATAGCCACACTTACTGCAGGCCACACTTTGATTTTAGGTTATCTGCTGTTGGACAAAGATATATGATAAAAATTAAAAGTTCAGAAAGACATTATATGATAGTCCATTAAAACCAGTACTACCTAAGGATATCAGCCCTGATAACAAGAACATAAATTCACCATCAGGTTTTTAATATAATTTTTGAGTGCCTTGAATATACACAACAAACTGCCACATAGAATTAACAACAGAAAGAAACTATTGGGATGCTTATCAGGTCCCTCACATTTTTATGCCTATTGCACTATGAAATTACTTCCTTTATAAGTGGTACAAAGCAAGGTTTTTGTAGTTGTACTGAGAGTTTTTATCCTACAGAGGAAATCAGATAAGTAAATGCCCTGTACTGTTATAACACTGTTCAAAAATGGAACACTGCTTTTTCTTGAGAGGAAAATCATTCCTGAAGAGGATGGTCTTATCTGTTTTTTTTAAGGATGTCCAAATGTTTAGTCATTTTAGTTTTAACACTTGTCTGTAAGGAAGGCAAATGTGGGTACCTTACAAAACTTAAGACAGTCAGATATAAATAAATTCATGAACAGGATCCCTTTACAGTTCATAAACCTCTGGCTTGCTCCCCTTTTATGTACAGGGTCAAGCATAGTGTAATTAATATCCTATGCCATAAATCTCACTAGACCACAAGAGGGAGCAGCTTTCGGAGGTGCAGGCAGGCAGGCAAAGAGGAAAAAACTCCAATCAACAAAAATAACCACAGAGGAGATGCTCTGTCTCCGAACAGAAAAAAGAAATAGTGGCAGTCAACCAGCTGGGTGGTATTTAAAATCTTGTAGCACATAACCAGCAGGCTCATCCTTCAGACTGAAGTAGACAGCACGTAGATATTTGCACTTCACAAATGACTCAGTTTAACAGATAATCCTGTGTTCATTTTCAAACCTTTTACTGGACTGAGCTGAACACTTTCTCCCAGCGGAAGACAGAAGTTGCAGCCTCAACATCTCAAGCTGGGTAAGTGAAGGGTCACATCTCTGAAAAAGAAGTACTCCTTTGAAGAATAATGCCAAGTCAAAACAATGCTACAAGAAATATGTGACATACAAAATTTCAGGCCATATTTCCAACCCATTTGCTTTATTTCAACACCTTCTATAGAACCTGGACTTCAGGGTTGGTTTTCCTCACTTTTTTTAAGGAAAAGCACCAGAAACAAATACAACTGAAACAAATACAACAATACACCTCACTGGCTTTCTCTAATCTTGGTGAATAAATCTGTTCACTTAAGCAGATTGTTGTGAATTCAACCCTATTGCAATGGATCTCATCTCCTGCAAGAGCCATCAACACAGAAAGCTGGATTTTCTGCATCAGGTGAACCTCTGTGCCCAGGCAGGCCACTGGCCCCTTCACTCTGCTGCACAATCACACGATGAAGCAACATTTCTGGATCAGAGAGGTACTGTTGTGCAGTACCTTGAGAGCCACAGACTGAACAAGCAGAAGCACATAATGGTCTCCCCTCCTATCTTTACAGGCTTAGACAGTTCTAATGGGATGCAGTTACAACACTGATTAGTCCTAATTTAATTAATGTGGTTTCAGGTAGAATTTCTCATATTTCTGAACTTCAGCTGTCTTTATAAAACATGACAATATCAGCAGAAATGTTTTTTTCCCCTTGATTACCCATAAAGCACAGGAAAGATTCTGTAGGACATTGGTTTCTTAATAAATGTAATATCATTGCATTTGTAAGCAGTGTGACTGCATGTCAGACTGCTGTCCCTGGTTCCTGCATGGCTGTAATGCCTGGTTTCATGCTGGATCACATCCACCCACTGTCAGTCCACACAGGGGCACTGTGTTTGCCTGTGATCCCTGACTCCTATGAAGAAAGACACCAAGTGGCAGAAGTACCCAATGTACACTGGCATCCCACCCTTACTTGCAGTTCTTACTGCAACATTTGAAAGAAATGCAAAAGCCTGGGCAGTACAGATGTAGCTAAAGAACACTGATTCAGGTGAAGAATTCAAGCTCCCTCAGGTATTAAATGTAATGGTAGTATCTAAAGCCTCAGTTATCGTTTCCTAAACAACCCCTGTGGTCAGTTTATAGAGCAAGAAGAACAAGGATAGAGATGACAAAGGTGTAACAACTGAGGCTTGTGGTCCCTTTGGGGACCCCTTCTCTCTTCTTATACACACCATAGGAAAGGTTTATTATCTAAGAGAAACACTTTTCTGGTGGGAAATGCTGGTGACAACAATGTCTAAGGTATGCAATTGCATGACTCCCAGCTACATGCAGAAGGGATTCTCAAAGACTGCCCCTTTTCTGGAAGAAGACAGTGAGGCTTCATTGCTACAGTGTTTCATGGAGGAAGGTCTTTCCCCCTGCCCTGTTGCATGCACAACCAGATTTAACTCAATGGTTCCAAGAGCAAGAGCTTACCTGAAGACAGAGACTAACTTTCAAATTCTCTATTGGCTTGATTCAGAGCAAGGAGTTGCATTCAGGCCTCCTGTTCCCCAGGCTATCCCCAAATGAGCCTTTCTTCTCTTTAAGTTTCATAAATCCCTTAATATAAATAATTAAGTGTTCAGTGAGAGAGGACACGGGGGAATCGGAAATGTAAAGGAGTGATTCCCCAGCCTGCTAGTTAGCATGTTCATCTGGGAAGTGGGCAAGTCGGGTTCGAACCACTGCTGCAAAGACTAGTTAATTATTAATACAGAACAGCTTCAATGGGAGTGAGGCAGCGTAATTATCCAACAGATTGGCAGTGGATCTACTTTCCTGGGATGTGGCAGAGCTTACTTCAATCCCCACTCAAAATCAAACTGAGGGAATGGTTTTGGGAATGGCCTGCTACTTTTTGGAATTGTCCCTCGGAGTACTCAGTTGTGGGTTCAATCACTGCATGGACCATTCACTTGAGAGTGGGACTGATCTTCGTAAGTGCCTTCTAACTTAAAATATTCTGTGATCTAGAAATAAAGTTAGTGCTAACAATTTGGCTGTTAGGAGAAGGGTATACATACAAGTAATTCTGGTAAACTCCAATTCTCCTCCCCTAAGTGCACGTGCTGCCCTAACATGGAAACCCATCTGTTGAGGGTAAGCTTCATTTGTTGTATAAAATATTTTGTACATCTAGTAAATAACCTGTATTTCCTTTACCGTAGTGGTGAAAAAGAAGATCAATGACATTTTCTGAATGGAATTCATCTCACTAGCCTAAAATCAGTGAAATAACCTCTTCTCCAGAAGCTTTTGGAGATGCTTTTTGTCCAGTTTGGATGCAGATGTCTGTCTGGGAGGCATTCAAAGTCAGCTGAGAGAAGACTCTCTCAGCTTCCCATGATGTACCTTGCGTCATGCTGCAGCCAGCCATGCATCAGGGGGAGTGCCCTGATGCACAGCACTAAAGCAGCAGCAGAACCTCCCCTGAGGCCATGAGAGCCCCAGGCCTTGTTAAGTGGCACATGCTCTCCTTGCAGAGCTCTCTCCATTACTCAACTAAAATTGCTCCTTCCTCTTTGCTGCCTTATTTACTTTGGTTGAAATACACATACACCACAATACATGCCACTTTTCCTAGGGCTTAAACACAGAACTCTAAAACATTGTTAGCCTGGAAGGAGGGAGCATAATTTAGCAGCATGTGATTTGGTTTTGGTTTTAATCAGTTTACAAATTCTAAACACCGGGACACCCTGATTCATATTGGAATGTCAGTTACTGGAAGGGCATAGTTCTCCTTGGTGCTGTACTAAAAATGCCAGTAGAATCAATGAGTGATAGTGTGCATATCTCACTGACACAGGCAGGGATCTCATCCACCCAGTATGCTTGTCAGAGCTCTCTCTGAGACTAGCTCAATGCCCTCCAGATGGGAGAGCCACAAGTGAGTAGAATGATTTTTTTTCATATTAAGCAAGTAATAAAGTTACATGACTCTAGCCTGAATCATGCCTTCAAATGTGAAATTAGAATGTCATTGTCACCTCCCAGCAGATGGGGCAAGGGATTCCTCTTCACAGTAAAATTTCCTAGGGAAGAACAATAGGGAGAACATTTTGGCAGGAAAGCCCGTGTAAAATAATGTCATCCAAATGTGGAGGTATTTCTGGCTGAGAAAGAGTGTGAGCACCGTCAGAGACACTATGGGTGTAGTACCTAGTTCAGAAAACACAATGGGTTTTGGGTTGTTGCTCTGGCTAACCTCCAAGAGACAGTGCACATGGAGCTGGAAGTACTAATAGGAAGGAGTTAGAAAGGTCACTTTGACATGTAAAAACATTCTTAAGAAGTATTCGAAAAGAAAATAATCCACAAAAAAACCACTCCAGTAGCTGCAAAGTTTTACTCTGCTTTGAGTAATTACGTATCAACTTATACATCAAAAACTTGTCCATGTGCAGTTGCCAGTGTGCATGGTTCTGGCTGTAGGAGGATTACACAGTGGCTAAGAAGGCTGGATTCTTTTGCATCTGAGGTCTTCTCTGCACCAAAATCTAAGAGATGGACCTCTGTCTTCACAGGCAATATGTGAGCATCTCATTCTATGTTTTGATTGTCAGATTTGAAGGCTAGCAAAAGACAGCAGGTGGTAGCTTTGGTGGCTGTATTTTGAAGAGAAGGACCCTGGCCCAATTTGGCAGCCAAACATTAAGTCCCAAGTAATGAAAATGCTGTGCTCTGGCAAGGAACAGCAGGTTAGACACAGCTTTGCTCCACACTTGATGCTGGTGACCTCTCTGTAAGGACCTCCTCAGCATGTGTGTGTCCTTGTGGCTCAGCTCCCTGTGATGCTGCACGCTTTACAGACACTGGGCCTAGACTTTCACTGGGTGTCTCTGATTCTCACTGCTGAGGAAACTCATGCCTTAGGATTTTAGCTTTTATATTTTTCATGTATTTGTAATCCTGCAATTCTTTAGTGTATAACTCTAAGCTCCATATAGAGTGTTAGGTACTGTTTTCCTATTTCGGTCAGACAAAACAATTCCTCCCTAGGCCTGAGAATCACAGACACCTCACTGTCTCAGGCCCTGAGAAATCTATACAAAAGTGAGTTGAGGGGAGCAAACTTGGGGTAAATTACTTCGCTACCTGAAGCTGTAATTGGAAGATTAACCCCCAATATGCAAATGGACCAGACTGATAAAAGTATGAAAACCTGAGACCCACCATCATCCATTTTTTTGAGTGTAGTCCCTGTGGGGGCTCTGTCTGCCCTAAATATACCTGAAGGCCCTTCAATAAATATAACTGCTTTTAATTCCCTTAATTTCGCCTGGTCTCTGTTTTTAGGTAGCCCACAAAGGCATCACGACAAGCTTCAGGAACCATGAAAAATATGGCTTGCCTTCCCTTGCCTTGCCTTTGGTGATTTCTCTTCATCCATGCCATGCAAAAAATCATGGAACACATCCATGTCTCTGATGCCCATTAGGATCCCACAGAGTAGTGCACGCTCCCTCAGCTACTAACATAAAAATGGATGCTATGGCAAGTTTCCTTCCTTTTTTAGTACATATTTCTTCCTTTTAAAATGGTACGCACAGTAGAAAGGCAAATACATCCTGCTTTTTTCTTTTTCTTTTTGTTTGTTTGTTTGTAGCTTGATAACATAAGCTGTTCAGCAGATGTGTTGAGAAAATGTTTGCAACTTTGCTTAACCTAAATTTATGAACATGGGTGCACAATTTTAGTGACAATAAATAGTTAACATGAAAATGAACTACACAAATGGAGGAATATATGTGCTTGATTTACAAAACTAGCACACATCTCTTCTCTTTCAAGCTGAACACATTCGACTATCAGTGTAATTACAGGGCAATTCTCTCTCTTCCACATCATGCAATTTTTTTTTTAGATTTGACCAATACACATGTATGGTTTGTCTGGTTTTTAATAGCTACCATATTGCTCATCCATTCTGTTAGTTGTATAATTTAATTTAAAATGCCCCATCTCTGCATGGTTCTCAAGTCTGGGTTTTTTTAAAGTTTCCTCTTGAAGGGAATTGCTACTTATTGGTAGAAGTTTTATTAGTTTAAACTCAGAGTTGTTTTCCAGCTGTTGTTCTTCAAGCAGGTAGGAATTGCCTCCAAAAGCATCTTTATATAAATGAAGTATCTCTTCTTACACTGACATCAAGAAGATGGAAATGTGCCTGACATGACATTAATATTATGTTACATTGTTCACATTGCTTTATTCCATTTACTCCATTCTTTGCCTTCAAAAAGCAGGGAAGGGAGTCTCTATTATTCCCAGATCTGCTGGGAAGATGTCCTCTCTGAGACCCACTTTTTGCTAGATATCATCCTGAAACACCCACCCTCAAATACCATTAAATAATGTTTGTCCAGAACATCTTCTCAGCTTCTCTTGCAAATTCTTCCTGCTGTAACTTTTAATTAAAGCTTGCTGCACTATTGTTCTGAGCTACTTCCCTTGGCCCTGGCTGAAATTATGTATAATATTTAATTTCATTATGCAGGGAATCTCCTAGGAAGTTTTAGTGAATGCAAACCCACGAAAGAGATTGTCGCTCTCACCATCCGCTTAGATAGGAATGGTTCTAGCATTATGTGTATGTTTTTGCACAGTGATTTCTTTTCTGGACACAAGATCTTGAAAGAAGAGACCATCAAATGCTCTCCCATAACTTCTATATTGCTCATCCTTTTGTGTACAAAAGCTGTTCTGGTTTAATTCAGTCTGTGTTTATGTCTTTACTTGATCTCACGTGAATCATCTGTTATTTCAGCTAATTCTGTCCTAGGCTCATTTGTCTATTTGCTGGTCCATAGCACTGATGCAACTGAGTCCAGTGCCAATTCTGTGACAGTATTAGCTTGGTAGCTGTGTGGTTACTGATTCGTAGCACTTCACAGTATATGAGAAGTTCATCTATGCATCTTCCAAACTTTAACAGAAACATGAGTCCTTGGTCTCATTTCAGTTGTATTGCCATTACTTTTCCAAACCATATAAGATTTTTTATTATTATTATTAAGGTAGCTACAAAGACAGAAGTCAAAAAGCATCCCTTGCTGTATGTTCTATGTCCAATGTGGTACCCCAATAATCGTCCTTCCTTTATCTATTTCACACTGTTTTCCATGCTTTCCTGGAAAAAGATAATTTTTCACGAACAAGCCAAATATACATATTGTATCAGAGAATGAAGTATTGCTCACAGCCATGCCTGAAGTCATTCAGTCAGCCACAGCAAAGAAGCTGAACAGTGAAATTTATTTCACTTCTGGCGCCACACTAAGAGACATGCTCAAAATACATTTGCATGAAATAACATCAGCTTTAACGAATCTACTAAATGATGAGCAATTCTGCATATGCTAGTAGACATTGCCATTTATGATAATAAATAATTATGCACACACAGAGCTTACATAAGTGCATATATCTGGAATTCAGAAGACTACTGGTTTTTCCTCGGTTATGAGTGAGAGGGTTTCGGTTGCTTACTCAAATTATTTAAAAATATAGAGGTCAAAGAGAAAAACAGTGCAAAGTGGCATGACAAATAACTGAGTCCCCCTCAGAAGGCAGTAAATTATTGCAAGATTTATAATTTGCTCAAAAGAGTGTTAATTTCAAGCAAATATTAATCTTGAGGTGATAATATCTACCTTGAAATGCCAAATGGCTTTGAAGCTAAGTTCTCCATCTGTCCACCACTGCTTACTCACTGGGTTTTTTGAGCAGTTTGAGGCCATTGAGCTAGTTTTCTCTGGGAAAACCTCATGTGCACACTAAGTATTTAAACATTCTCTAGGATATGCTCTCCTGTAGTGTGGATGAACCTTGGAAGAATCTGCTCAGCCACATTACCTTCATGTGCCACATCTGCCACTGAGACATTGTCATAATCTGGGACAGCAAAAAGTCACTTGTCGAGTGGGCCACAGGAGGAGGAGCCTGTACTTACACTGTGCTTGTGCAGTCTGCCAGAACAATATAAGGATACAGCAGGATTTAGGAATGTTTCACGGTTTTTCCAGGCTCTGACAAATTCGGGCATAGACAGCAAAACACAAAGCCAAAAAGAAGATAAGCAGTACCTTTACTTTCAGGACTTGCCTCCTCTTCATACTCACCAAGAAAAATCCCCGACATTCACATTGGATTACTATGCATAAAATAATATTCCCTGCTCTGTGGAGGATTTTGGAACAAATGCATCATTGCTTCCTTTTTTAGAGAGTATTAGCAGCAAATGCATCATTCTTTCCTGTTTTAGAGAGTATTAGCAGCAAGCCAAGGTGGAGGTTACGGGCACATGCCCAGGGCTCTGCCGATTTCATGAGGCCACTTGCATACACACACGCTCCCTAGACACCACCCAAACTCAGGCTGGTGGTAGACAGATCTACTCCACAGGCACAATTGCGTCTTTCAATGCGAAATACATTAGTGGTTATAATCTTCAGACACACAAGTCATGAGGTGACTTCTACCAATTCAGAAGCATAAATGTGGCTGAGCCAGCGGAAACAGCACACAGTCCTATGACTGACAAAAGAGCAGAAGTAATCTTCAAAGTAATTGTATTATTCTCTTAGGGCTTAAGTAATGTGAAAATAATTTCAGAAAAATAAAACATTCAAAAATTACTAAATTTAGTATTATTATGATTGCTTCTTACAATTCAGTATTGACTCCATAACTGGCACCTTTTTCCACAGTCTTTCTTGATCTTGAGGAATATTTTGATAAAGGGAATGGAAGCTCTGACCATGGTGTCCAAGATCTACATCTAAGAAAGGTAATGAAAAAATAAGAATATTATTCACCTATTGCTAGCGTACCAATCTATTATTGCAGTAATACTCACCTGTTGTTATCTTATTACTAGAAATGCTGAAGCTTGGTGCCAAAGTTGCTTAGGAGGCAATGGAAAACAGAAATCACTTTGGTTAATATTTTATATAATCTCTGTTTAACATGAGTAGGCCTGAATATGTTTTTCATTGAACATTTTCTCCTCAGAAATTCCTTCAGGTATTACAATGACACACTGAAATTTTCTGCAGAGAATTTAGCAAGCCTTTTATGTACAAGGAAATGGAAAGTTTTATATATCCTATGCAGTCAGTTGTTACAATTAACATTTGTGATTAACTGGAAGTCATCCTCAGAAGATATTAAAAATCACAGCTCCACTGTCAACACTGGTTGAACATATGGACAACTAGAATTGGAAGTTTGGTTCAGCATCAGTCCAGAAAAATACTTAGAGTGCCAAGGAGATTAGAAGGGATCTGAAGCAGTCATGACTAGGCAGAATAAATTGTCTTAATTATAGATGTCTCCAAAACAAGAAGTCACAAAGAAAAATACAGAATCAAGAAGTGGGCCTTGTGTGGGCACTCTCATTTGTTTCAGCAACTGCTTCTTAATATAAACCATTTCCACACATGGACCTCTCTCTCTGCATCTGTGTTTTTAATACCTTGCCATTTGCAAGGAACTCATGTTCCTTAAGGCAAAGCTCTGTTTTTGGTTACACAAGTAGAAATGCAGTAGCTTTCCTCTGTATTAATATTAGCAAAGTGAAGACAAAAAAACTGACCTAAAACTCTGAAAGAGTTTTTATATATATTTTTACTGGTGTGTCAGGAAAGTATAATAAATACCCTGCCAGCAGTTTCAAAATTCCCATGGAAAGAACAAGATTACAAAGCCTGTGCTGAAAGGGATTGTTTCCAGCACTGTAACCAATTTCACAGCTGATAACACACGCATCTACCAGCAGATAAGCAAAGAAAATACGTTTGTATGATTAACTACATCTCTGATGTGCTGCACAGAACATGAGTTGCAATTATCTTCTCTTAACTTTGGAGCTACTTAGATGTTTAACGATGTTTTTCCCATATTATTCAACAAATGTCTACTGCCTTACAGTGAACATGTCTTATATGCAACTAAGAATTTCAGATTGCAGAGCATCAAGAATGATGTCTGAAAATCCAGGAGGGACTACGCAAGCATTTCATATTAAATGTGTTTCTCCCATATTCCTAGCCTGGAGTCTACCCTAGATGAAGAGACGCCATCATAAGGAAGTTTTTTGTCACCCAGCTCAAAATAATCAACTTTCCAATACCATAATGGTCTGAATGGTTAATACTGACACAACAGAGTAGTACAGAAGTACAGCACCTCTTTTATGTGGAAAGGCTAGAAGAATTGGGATTGTTCAGGCCTTGGAGTGACCCAACTTGGGCCATCAATCCACTGTTTGAAGGCACTCTACAAGAAACACAGAGACTTTTTATCAGGCCATGTAGTGACAGGACAAGAGGCAATGGATTCAAAGTCAAAGAAAGTAGGTTTAGATTAGATATTAGGAAAAAATTCTTTACCGTGAGGGTGGTGAGATGCTGAACAGGTTGCTCAGACAAGCTGTGGATATCCCATCTGAGGAAGTGCTCAAGGTCATGTTGGATGGGGCTCTGAATAAACTTGTCTAATGAAAGGTGTCTCTGCACATGGCAGGGGAGTTGGAACCAGATGATCTTTGAGGTCCCTTCTGCCAAACCATTCTATGATTCTATGACATTCCCAAGGATTGCTTAAAGTTTTCTCTTGAATTTCAGGAACATCACATATAACAATTTTAATTTAAACTTTTAATTTAACTTCAACTAGCATATTTTGTATAAATATGTACATTTGTATATAAGGTTTTCATAACAAAAATTGTCTTCAATCTCTCTGTAGTCTGTTCTGTTAGTTTGCATTAATGTCTATCAGATAATATAAAACAAAACTATCAGTCAAAATAAAGAAGTGACAATAAAAAGAAAGTAAACAGCTTTATGAATCTAATCTAAGAATGTCTTGCAGACAAAGGGAGGACATGTAGCTGAACATACTGCTCTGATTTAAGACCCTTTCTCATAACAATGACTTTGGAAATTTTCTGATTTCATATGATCTCCAAATGAGCATTTTCAATGAAGCTGAAATTGCTCATACTGAAAAGAAGCCCAAAAAATTAAAGATCAGAAATTTTGTGCTACATCCCATGGCTGATATTGCTTTGGCTAAAGATAGTGGTAAATGATATGAAAAGAGCTGACAAATATATTTCTCACAAATAATGTAATTCTCTGAATAGCTGGACTCTGTTGAACAGCTTCCAATGAGAAAACCTAACAATGTCAGCACTAATTTCTATTGGATTAAACTATGTGTAGGATTTGTTGTCTTTTCAACATTTCATTTTGGGAAATATTCAAATAATGTTTTGGTAACTAAGGTAAATTATTTCTACTGTGGAGTCAAGTATGCCAGTCAACCAGTTTCTTCCTGTTAAAATCTATTTTGGTCATAGAGGTTAATATGTACAAAAACAGTAAAAGTCCCTGTTAATGGTTTAAGTTGCATTCAATAGCCTATTGTCAGTGATACAGCTTCTGTGCTCAATTGTGGCCAGGTCTTCAGCAATGCTTTCCCAGCACACACTGCTGTTCACTAGCAGTGTCCCTCTCCAGGGAAATCACTTGCACATTTCTGGAGCACTTTCCTCTCACAAAGCAGTGAGCTCCCTGTTGCTGTGGTCTGCTATACAAGAAGAGAAAATATTAAATAGGCCTATATAGATGATCCAGTAGAAAGTACTTCAATAATGATCTCATGACCAACCTTCTTAACTGTATATCATGCAAGAAGTATGCCAGATATCTGATTTGATGATTAAGCAGGACATGGGAGTGGTTAGGACAAAGTCCTGAGAAGCTCTAGATTTTCCTGAATTTAGGCCGTCAGATTTTCTGTCCATGAAGGGCAATGCGATATACGGAAAAATAACTTGTCTTTTTTTGAATTATCCCTGTTCACTCTCCCTGCTCTAAATAGTTTTACAACATAAAAATAAAAGGTGGAAGGACCATTATGCCTGTCTTCAGGGTGACGTAAAGTTCCTTGCCCATAATTCCTGCAAATATTTCCAGTTAATGGAATCAATGATACAGAGACTGAGAGGTATATTTGATTCTGGAAATGAAAGAGTGAAACATATAATTAGCTGCCTCAGATAACAGTTTCAGCAGATGGGTAGAAGAGCAGTGCTTCTAATGGGCCTTTTTTTGACCCAAGGGAGACCATCAATTGCTTTTGCTGACTGCATGCAAAATTGAGGACATCTGGGAGATGAGTCCTTAACAAATGTGTTTATACAGTTTGTCAAACAAGCACATTTGTGAGCAACACTACTTTTGTGATTATTCCCAGAAAAGAATTAAAAAACTCAATAATTGCTGTAAGCCACCTCATGATCTGCCAAAGACATACAGGTGTATGAAATCGTCTTTTAATTCTCAAATAAATGCTGTACACCATCTTCCACAACAACATATAGACCTTCAGCTGTCACCTTCTCCCTCCCTATTCTCTGTTCTCTTTCCCCTCCTCTCTTTGTTCAGTTATGCTACTATTACTCATAGGATCCCTTGTCATTTCACAGATGCATTTTGAAAGTTCCTTACATTTTCTCTATCTTATATCTTACTTTTAACACGTCTTAAAGTTTTTCCAGGGTTCAAGCAACATTTTATGCCTGTCAGCATTCTGAATTCTCTTTCACTCTACAGATTGTAGTAAAACTTCAAATTTTGCTTTCATGGAATTAGGAAAAAATACAGATTTTGAATTCTCTGAGAATCCAAAATGTAAAAATATTTAAACCAAAATTGTTTCTGAAAATGCATTTTCTACATAATTTCAAAATAATTTCTTGATTCAAAATTATTTTTGAGTGTCCTATCACTTCATTTCACTTTAATTCATGCTTATCATATTGTAACAGAATAATATAATTTTTTTAAAAATTTTGTTTTTAAATATATTAAGGGCAGCTGTTACATAATAATGACTGAACCATCTTATCTCTAGATCAAAGTCTCTCCGGTTCATGTAGTAATAGTAAATTTTGACACTGATATTTTGATATATAGAGCAAGAAGATAAGCATCCGGTGCACTAACAGGAGAAACAGCTGGTTTCAATATCTTTGAATACTTTTTTCCAGGACACCAAAAACTAACACAGCAACATCTGTAGACTGAGCGTGCTTGTAATACTCTGCTTTCTAGGTTATAATATCCAGCACATCATCACCACAGCTGATAATAAACTACTTCAGGTTCAACAATAATTTCAGAATACAGGCTCCAACTGCATTTAAGATGCTGACATCTGCTACACTAAATCCAATAGGATTGAGATAAAAGAGCAAAATTTATCACATTAATTACTTTTAAAAATTATTAATGCAGTTAGCTATATATCAGTGTTCCTTTGTCACACTTCTATAAAACCATTTGTTGGAAACTAAAGTGGAAGACAGAAAGATTTTAATAAAAATAAGGCAATTGTGTGAATCAGTTCTTATTGTCTACCAAGATCAGTTTTGCTTTACTGCTCCCCTAGGTTAATTCACACTGATTTTGTAGTCTTAAAACTTTGTTATCCATGAATTTGAGCATTTCTTTTTGGAAACAGAAAAAAAAGTTCTCTCACCTCAGGTAAATGAAACACAACTGCAGGGAGTTGACCCTGGCTGGACGCCAGTCCCCACCAAAGCCTCCCTGTCACCCCCCTCCTCAGCTGGACAGAGTATGACAGAGTATAACAGAGAATACTGAGGAGACAGAGTATAAAAAAAAGGCTCATTAATTGAGATAAGGACACTCACCAATTACTGTCATGGGCAAAACAGACTTGACTAGCGGTAATTAATTTATCACTAATTAAACCAGAAAAGGATAATGAAAAAAAATAAAATTATGAAACCAGACCTTAAAATGCCTTCCCTACCCGTCCTGACTTCCTGGGCTCAACTTCAGTCTGAAATTATCTCCCTCTTCCTCACCAGCAGTGCAGAGGAATGAGGGTTGGGGGTTGTGATCAGTTCAACACACACAGTCTCTGCCTTCCCTTCCTTTGTAGGAGGAACCTCACACTCTTCCACTGCTCCAGTATGGGTCCCTTCCATGGAATGCAGTCCTTCAGGATCGGACTGCTCTAGCAGGGATACCCCATGGGGTCACAAGTTCTGCCAACAAACTTGCTATGTAGTCTGGTCTCTCTCCGGTGGGCACAGGTCTTTCCATCCCTCAGCGCAGGCTGTCCATCGGGTCACAGCCTCATTCAAAGGCATCCACCTCCTCTGGTGTGGGGTCCTGCACAGGCTGCAGGTGGATCTCTGCTCCACTGAGGTCCTCCACGGGCTGCAGGGGCACAGCTGCTTCACCATGATCTGCACCAGGGGCTGCAGGAGACAGAATCTCAGCTTTGGTGCATGGAGCACCTCCTTCCTGTCCTTCTTCACTGACCATGGCTTTTCTTTACATATTGTCATTCCTTTCTTCTCTGGCTGAAATTTGATCCTGCACAGTATCTTCCCCTGCTTTTTTCCCCCACCACCGATAGTCTCAGCCTTGGCAGTGGCAGGTCCATCTTGGAGCCAGCTGGCACAGGCTTGGTTGAGGCAATTACACAGGAGAAGCTTCTAATAGCTTCTCACCACCATAGAAGCCACCCCTATAACCACAATCCCTGCACTACCAAAACTTGCCACACAAGCCCAAAGAAATAACAGATATAAAAGACAGACATGCATTATAGTTAGGATTTAAGTACAGAAGTATTTCTTTTTAATTATGCCTTTATTCTTGAGTCATGTATTCAGTGTTTCAACTGAAAGTATCTCACGTGTACAACTTATTGAAAAGATTTGCCCAAACTCAACAAAAGAAGAGCATGTTGTATTATGGCTTCAGCCAGGAATTTGCAAAGACAATATAAGGTATTTTTCCCTCTGGTACATGCTGCTGCATATTAATTCTAATTAGGAGGGTTGTCTTTTCCACTTGGCTCTAAGACTGGTCACAAGTAGAGGCTGGAGGAAAGTCTGGACTGGCACTCTTAAAGTAGCACAGAGAATATATTTTTCCTTTTTTCTGCTTGCTGTTAGATTTTGATTATATACCACCATTTCAGATTCAAAGGGAACCATCAGGGTAATTTGTCAGGAATATTATCCATCCCTTGCTTTTCTGTAGGGACTTCAGACTGCCATGTTTATGTCAAAGCCTCCCAAGCTCCGAACCTTAGGTCAGGCATGAGCACCATCTCATACTACACAAACTCTATGCTAGAATCTTCAGGGACTGAGAAATGAAAGATGTGTCTCATAGTTCTGAAAGACGGAAACAGAGAGCACCTGAGATATGACAAAGGCCAGCTGAGGTCCCACTGCTCCACTAGGAGACATGTCTGGGCAGCATTTGAAGCTACCTTTCAAGATAAATCTGGTGTCTTTAGGATCTCCAGTGTTTATTGTCTTGTATTTCATGGGGAATTTGGCCACAGCCAGCCACAAGTTGTCAGGCAGAGGAGCTGCACTTGCTACTTAGACTATATGATTTTTGACACACAGATTGGTCACTCTGCTATGTAGTCTCAATTTCCAAGGTCTCTGGGTGTTTTTTCAAGAGACATTATAATCAGAAAGAGTTTGATGTCAATGATTTCCTCCTCTGTTTCTAAATTCTCATTTCTGTTGGTATGGAAGCCCTCACACAGACATCATCCTGATTTCAAAGTTGCATAAGGATATTTGGATGCATTTCTTTGCCTAACCCAGATAGCTACATTAGACTGAATTTCAGCAACACTTGTTGTCACTCAGCCAAATGCTCAGCTCTTGCTGCCACTCCTTTCTCAAGTCACTAATGCTTGGATGCCCCTTGCATCCTATTCTGCTCTCACATGTGTCCAGCCAAATTTGCACAAGTGTGTTTTGAGGATGTGTTGTGAGAGGAGAGAAAGGTGTGCTATCAAAAAAAAAAAAAAAAAAAAAGAAGAGAAAAAAAGGTCAGAATTCAGACAAACACTACAACAGATATGACACCCATTTAAAAAAAATTCAAACCAAAACAACCAAACAAGCAAACAAAACCAAAACCAGCCCAAAACCACAACAACCAGAAAAAAACTCAAACAAAAACAGGCAAAAAATATCTCCTACAGTCCTAGTATTTAATCTGAAAGTGCTTGTCATCTGCCCAAGCTTTAAAAAGGAAAAGACTTTCTCTCTGTGAGTCACTGAACAGGTCAGAATGAACATCTAAACAAGCTGAAGCCCTCAAAGTGACAAACTATTCAAAACTTCAAATAAATCCTTTAAACCTGTGTCCTTGATCACATCTATGTCCATTTGTGTATGGACAGTAGAGACAGTATGTTTGCAGCTAAAATGAAAGCTGTGAGTGGATATGAATTGTGCAGCTGAACATACAGGGGTGTCTCGGAATCTGTACAGGCAAGCTATGGCATTGCATTTGGGGTAAAAGGCAGGCTTTGGCCAAGACTGGGAAATGACCAGTAATATTCTTTAGAATGTGCAAGGGTGAGAGGTTTTATTTTTGTGAAATACATACTTAGTTATTTTAAAAAATGTATTATTTCAAACAGAAGAACAGTGGAATAAAAAGTGAAGCATTTGGTAAACATAATAATTTAGATAATATAATGGATTTACTAACCTATATGTAAGGGACATTAAGCAAAATATTCTGTACTAAGATTCCCTTCTGATATGGTTATAGAAACGACAATAGCAAAAGTGAGTTAATCCAAGCTTTTTTCTCTGTGAAGAATACCAGATTTTTTACATATTACTCTTCATCTTAGACATATATCTTGTGGACAGGGTGCCAGAATGAACATGCCAGAATAACATCATGTCAGCAAAGCATCTCTTCACAACTGAGTAATGTCTGAGCCTGTTGTTGTGTGTCTTATCTTACCTTTCTATTGTTTTTATTGAATGAAATTTTACTGGCTAGCATTTCCTTCCCTTGATATATTTGCATATAATTATACTTTGTAGTTTCTTCTCTGTGGTTTGTGGCACCTGCTGCAGCTAGAATATTTTTTCTTTTGGATCTCATAAACTGTAAAGACTGGTTCTTCTTTTAAGTATTTGCAGATTTCATTGGGGTCATTTTTTTTTCAAAATCCTGCTACATTATATCAAGATATACAGAAATACAATTATCTTACCTAGGCAAGTATTTGCTAAATAAGGATGACATTTATCTTTTACTTCAAAAATCCCTTATTATTATAAAACAAGTGGAAGTTGAAAATTGGGATTCACTTCAATCTAAAAATAATTTAATGATTGGCAACTAGATTCCAGCTACAAACATTGCTCTCTCTCTCTGTAATACCATATATTAAGTATTTGGCACAGGGTTCTGATACTTCTCACTATTTTTTGTCCTTCAATGATATTAAATGTTGAAAACAATTGCAGACACCAACAGAAATATTCACAAGAAAGTAGCATGCAGAAAGAATAAGGACAGTGATATTTGACACAGTATTTCCACATAAGATCTCCCTTCAGTTCCTGCTGAGCAACAATTGAAGTTTAATTCTAAATGGTCTAGCTACTGCTTTGAATAATGGAACATTTATTGAGCTATAGCAAAGAGAAATATGGTGGAGGGGACTGTACTGTGTAGCTCTTCGTATGTGATTAGATGGCAAATCTCTATGAGTAGAGCAAATAGTTATAGCAACACTCTCTCTGGGTTGGTGGATCAGTCTATGTGACCACCAGTGGTCCTGCAACATGTGGAGACTGTCCATGAAATATCTCAATAGAAAATACTAATAGGGCCTCCTTGCTCTAGGGAACAAGGACTCTTTTGCTAAGTCCAGATATTGACAGCTGAGACACCAGAAGTCCTGGCATGTATGGGATGGAGAACTACAAATGGTAAAGTTACTTACTTTTATATCAAGAATTCTGTCAGAGGCTGTTAGAGCCAAAAATCTTCCAATATGTCAAGTCCAAGGAAACTACCAACCCAAAATATCTTCCTGATCCCAAGAACCTCAGAGGCTCTGTTACTGTGTTAGGTGCTGTTGGTCTTCCCCCTTTGGTGACAGACTACATCTGTCTGGGATGCTGGTCTGTGAGCTGGTGTGCTGCAGCTGCTAATAAGGGTGTTGTTACACCACATTACCACCATCTGCTTGTTGGGCCCAAGTGATGGTTCTCAATGAGTATAAAAATTGTAAAGCCTTTGGGGCAGAAACCAAATCTTTAACTTTACAATCTGGACACACACTATTTTAAATTACAAACTTTTTAACTATTTGGGACTTGCAGGCATTTCTGAAGTAGCAGTGAAACAGCCTTAGCTTCCGATGTCTCTTCAGAATTGCCAAATATTTACACAGCTACTCTACCCTATCTATTCTATTCTATTCTATTCTATTCTATTCTATTCTATTCTATTCTATTCTATTCTATTCTATTCTATTCTATTCTATTCCAGGTTTCTTTCATCCTATGATTGCTCTAAAAGCCACATTGCATTTGCTTGCTTCTGTGAAGAGTATAAATTCTGCAAGTACATTCCTCCGAACAAGTTTTGCAATGGTTTAGTGATGATGTGGGCACTTCACCAAAGAAGAAGAAACTTTTTGCAATGTACGGCTTCTCTAAGATCCTGCACAGCCTATGAACTCACAAGGACCCCTTGGCAGAACACTCCAACAACCAAAACAAGAAAAGCTTTTATTATTCTTCCCAGAATCTCCACAATAATCAGAGGCTCAGTCAACCATAAGAAGTGAATAAGCCAAAATTTTCACTCTGTAATTCCAGTTGTTGTTAAGATGCTGTTTGACAAAAGCAAACAAAGAAGCAAATAAACCCTACAAATTTTCAACTTAAAAGCCTATTTTGAAATTACTATCAAGACTCTCACTAAAAGGTCTGCTGGCAAGAAATTTCCATGATAAAATACAACTGAAGGGAACAACTTGGATTTTTGAGGCACATTGAAAGTCAGGGTTACTGTTCTGGCATTTGTACTGCCTATGCACAGGTAACTGCAGTTTAGTTATAATATTTAACTATTAGGGCTTAAGCTTCTAAATGAAGGAAAAAGAAAGATGGAATGTTTGTGTTCTGGCAAACACTTTCAGGCATTATAAAGGGCTGATCTCAAGGTCATTTCAGTAAATTACTGTGGGTGGAGTTGGTATCAGGAGCTGGGAGGAGAAGGCATACCAGTATTCAGTAGAACATTTTAAACCCAAATATGTTCCCTCACATGAAAACATTTTAAATATAGAGCTGTAAATATATGGAGTGTTATTGGAGAGAAAAAGCAAATGTAATAAACAGTAAATTTTAAAACCTGACATTCTGGGTAGTATGACTTCCAGCATGCAGCACACACTTTGAATAGCTTGGAACCTAGGCCTCCTCCTTCGGCTGGAACATCAGCTGAGGCAGCTGGCTCTAATACCTCCATAGGTTGTTGTCTAGGTTTACAGCACTCCAACTCCTGGCTGTGCTGATCTCCTCTCTCTAAGGCAGTTTCCAGATATCTTATCCATCAAGCTGTTTGTCTGTCCCCGTATTGCTACTGCTTCCACTGTCTCTTCATTACCCATGACAGGCTAATGTAGTGGAGAAGGTAGTATTTTACTGTCAGTAGCACTCTTAAAATTTTTTCTTCTTTCTTTTCTTTTCTTTTCTTTCTTTCTTTCTTTCTTTCTTTCTTTCTTTCTTTCTTTCTTTCTTTCTTTCTTTCTTTCTTTCTTTCTTTCTTTCTTTCTTTCTTTCTTTCTTTCTTTCTTTCTTTCTTTCTTTCTTTCTTTCTTTCTTTCTTTCTTTCTTTCTTTCTTTCTTTCTTTCTTTCTTTCTTTCTTTCTTTCTTTCTTTCTTTCTTTCTTTCTTTCTTTCTTTCTTTCTTTCTTTCTTTCTTTCTTTCTTTCTTTCTTTCTTTCTTTCTTTCTTTCTTTCTTTCTTTCTTTCTTTCTTTCTTTCTTTCTTTCTTTCTTTCTTTCTTTCTTTCTTTCTTTCTTTCTTTCTTTCTTTNTTTCCTTTCCTTTCCTTTCCTTTCCTTTCCTTTCCTTTCCTTTCTCTCTTTCTCACTCTCTCTTTCTCACTCTCTCTTTCTTTCTTCATTTCTTTCTGGTCTTGGATATAACGTTTTCTTTTTCTCATCAACCAATCAGCACATCAATTTAATAATACTGTCCCACTGCCCTGCATAGTAAGTAAACAAGATTTGGCCCATCCAAACATCTCTCCTGGCCTGCCAGCAAATTATTTTTTCTCCGGCTCAACACTTCTCTGCAGTGGGTGCCTTGTCATTTATCTTGAAGTGGACTGACTTACTGATGGAAAATGCTTATCTCCTCCATTTCCTTGAAGATTTTCTTCTGTTAGACCTTAATCTTCCACTGTTAAAATAAGAATCACATCCATTACTCCAGAACTGCCTCTGAAGAAACACACATTCATTTACAAAATCTAGGGTGCATCAAACAAAGATTCCTTAAGTCATAAGAGTGGTGGAAGCAGACAACTTCCAGTTTTGCACGCAGGCTTTTTCAAAGTTCCCAAACTGGGGATGGTGGAAGGGAGAGTATTCTTTACCAATATGTGTAATTCCAGAGTACAGGACACACATTTTGGACAGGTGAAGAAGCAAACTTGAAGAATAAGTATCTCTTCTTTAAAAAAACCTCATCATGATTTTTGCTTTTCTTGAGTATTAGCTAGCTTTTCTTACACCCACACATATGTGTGGCTGAAAGATCCTCATGGCTTCTAGCTTTTCTGTGGTGTTCCTGTTTCTTTTTCATACATGTAAGAGAATGAATTACTGAGGAAGTCACATGGAAGCATGATTCCTTGGAATGCTATTGCAACCTTACAAAATGAAGGGGAAGACATATGACAGGAGACTGCAGCAGAAAAGGATGAATCTTGCACTGGCCTGTTTAAGGAATTATCCTTCATGGAATCAAGGAATTTTCCTCTGTCTTCCTCGTAGTTCTCTATCTGATGTTGCTCATCACCTCTGCGCGCATGTGTGTGTACCTCGGAGGGGATTTTCTGTTTTCCTTCTCCCATCCGTGGCAGTAATTACCAACACACAGTACCGGGGAAGGAAGAAGGAGGGAGAGCTCTAAGGGGCCTACCAGCAATTCAATAGGGCTTTGATTTAACAGCTCCGAGTCCTTTGAAAACATTTTGCCAAGAAAAGCTTGCCATCAACACGTATAATCTCTTATCAGGGGCCATTGAAAGCCTGGGCTCCGAGGTTAATTCTTCCATCGCAATGAGTTTCAATCAGTTCAAAACTCACATCGAGATGAAAGCTACGAAGCCTTCTCGCCCGGTTTGTCCCGCAAAACCCACTGAGATCAACCGACTGGGGAGGATTAGGGCATGCTCATCTGCTGGCTCTCCAGCAGGACGGGCAGGCTCAAAAGAAAAACAATAATTAGGGATAATTGCTTGTGTCCAAACACAGGCATTAAAGCCCCTTTCCCCTTTGGTACTTTGTGAGCTGGAATGAAAAAGACACCCCCTGTTTTGACAGCTGGGCAGGCGAACAGAGCTGGTGACAGATGAAGCGAGACGTCCCCGGGCACCCGCAGCGCGGCGGGGCGGGCCCGGGCGGGCCGGGGCCGGAGA
>WAAE01022432.1:27923-38253 GCA_013400495.1 Nicator chloris
CCACCCCACCCCAACGTCCCCATACAGCACCAGTTCATGTAAGATTTCGACAGCTGAACTCGCCAGAGTTTCCATCCCTTATCCAGAAAACACACTTATCTGAGTTGCTTTTGCAGTGCTATTTACAGGCAATTATAGGATAGGCATATGTTACCAAAAAAACAGGAATGAATGTAGTCTCTAGTCTTCTTTCATGCTTTTAATTAAATGGTTCTCTCTGTTTGTGCACACTTAAACACTTTTTGTTTTTTTTTTACTTGCCTCCAAAGCCCTTTGCTTAAAAAATACTGCCATACCATACATTTAAAAGATTTCAGGTTTTTTCCAGCAGTCTTCTCACGGCTCAGTGAGAGGTGATGGTTTCACTTCAGACCATTCATATACTGATAAAAAAGAGTCAAATAATGATTAATGACCATATTTCATTGCAGGGGTTCACAGGGAAGGGGAGAATATTCTGTGCAGCCAGCCACAGCCTGTGCTCCCCCTCCATGCACTGGATCTCTGGGTGGGTGCTTGTAGACCATGGTAGTGTTGCAAGGGTCAGGAATGTGTTGTAGAAACAGACTGCTAATCCTTCTCCTTCTCCTTCTCCTTCTCCTTCTCCTTCTCCTTCTCCTTCTCCTTCTCCTTCTCCTTCTCCTTCTCCTTCTCCTTCTCCTTCTCCTTCTCCTTCTCCTTCTCCTTCTCCTTCTCCTTCTCCTTCTCCTTCTCCTTCTCCTTCTCCNCCTCCTTCTCCTTCTCCTTCTCCTCCTCCTTCTCCTTCTCCTTCTCCTCCTCCTTCTCCTTCTCCTTCTCCTCCTCCTTCTCCTTCTCCTTCTCCTCCTCCTTCTCCTTCTCCTTCTCCTCCTCTTTTATGTAAACAGGCATTCAGAGATTGAAGTGAGCACTTCAGTGGTTTTGCAGGATTTATGGCTTCTCATGGACTTGGTATTTTAACTGCTGCTCCTCTCACTGTAGATATGTGATTATAACTGAGTGAAGTCAAGAAGCCAGTGAGAGACAATCACAGGCAGGACTGTCTCTTTCGTTGAGAAACAATAAAGGAAAACATTGCAAACCCAGTGTTATACTCTCAGCAGCAGTTTAACTCTTGCTCGCCTGTGCTTTTACCATATGGATACTATTTGTAAAAAATTCTCTTAGTAAAATGGCTATTTTTCATCTGAGATCTCTATACATGCTATTTCATGATTTTCTGCTGTGTACATTCTTTGATTGTAGTCCATAAAATTTACAAAACTGGATTTAAAAATAGTCCCTTGCTGAGAATGTGTTGTGTTCTCAGAATGAGATCTGCTATTAAATAACATCTTCTCTCCTCTAGATGCACTGTTCAGAAACAGAATGTAAGGCAACTACTCTTTTGCAGTGACATGGGCAAGAGGAGAAACCTCCCTTCCTGATAACTCTACTGCGAGTGATCAGGACATTGAGAAATCTTAACGCTGCAAAAGTATTCTTGTAGTTGGTTGGGCTGTTTTTATTTTGTGTTGTTGTCTTTGTCTTTTTATTTTGTTTTGTTTCTTATTCCAAATCTCAGTAACAGAGTCCTTGCATCCCATTTCGCCACACCTCAGTTTTCATTTTATTTCTCAGTTCAACCTAACCCTCCCTTCTCTAGATGAAAATATTTCTTTTTTCTTAAGCTCTTCAAACTGCACCTTTCTTCTTTCTACACACCTTTAGGACCCTCTCTGTCATTCCTGAGAGCCACTTGCTATTAGGAGACATCGTTTCAGGGCTGTGCCTTCAGCCTTGACTGCAGTCTGTATGTCTCCAGCCTGACGTACTGAGGATTCAAGGGGCACACCGTATGAAGGTCCAGACCAGGAGGAGTCAACCCAAATGACACTGAAGTTTGAACTGTATAATTTCCTTCTTTCTAAAATATTTATTGAAGGCAACAGTTCATTAATTGGAGTAAGATAGGATATCTCTATTAATGCAAGTGGTATACCACAATTTATAGCAATTACAGATCAGTGTCATAGTCAAATGTCAACTTAACAGAGGCAGACATTTCAGCCAAGAAGAAAACCTGTTACAGGGTTGGAGAGCGAGGGAAAAGAGTGAGATTGGGGGGTTTTAAAAATCTAAAATAAGATGCAGATCTGATTGTATTTGAGGTTTTGCCATTTCTTATTTTATCCTTGTGGTTTACCAATTCCTCGCTAAACAATAATAGACATTCCTCCATAATTTGATATTTAGCTCTTAAAACAATTCAACATGTTCAAGATATAAGTTAATTAAGATCCCACCTTAAATCAAATGCTCATGTTTAACAAACCCAAGTCCAGTGTAGGACAATTTCTCTGCTGCTTTGAAACACTGGTGTGGTGTGTTTGCCCACATTACATGGGGCAATTCCTGGGCTCTTTGCAGACAGTCTCTGCAGATCTGGGCCTTTCCCTTTGTTAGGTACTTGCCATGTGATCCTTGTGGAGGACTGGAAAGGGTAGCCTTGTAACAACATTATTTCAGGAGGATAATAAGTAGCCATCATAAATTCCTTTTTTAATAGTTTATTGCCGGTTGTAGTCTATTGACAGTGCCTGCTTTATAGCATGGAGGAAAACAGTTCCTTGTTGGCACTAGTCACTAAAACTGTTTGATAGCTCTGGCCCTTTTTAGTGCCTTCAGAGAAAACCTAGTGGCTCATGAAATGAATCATAAATAGCTGAGCTGAAGTTGAACAAAAGAGAGAAAGAGGGAGGAAAAAAACAGTCTTGCACTTACTGAAATATGTTTATTTTGGAAAATAATCTATTAACTAGTTTAACAAAGATACTTTAGGGCTCAATCCTGCTCTCTTAGCTGGAAGAAAAAAAATCCATGATGATTGTATCTTGGGTCTTTATAAGGTGACTGTTTAGCAAAGATTGCTTTTCTTCTAGCTCAGAAGTTGTACATACAAACCTCTTATGTCCCAGACTTCACTTTTTTGAAAGAAGAAGCAACACATACGAATGCTTAGAATTGTCTTACTATCACTGTCCTGTTGTGTAACATTGGACAATTTATGCAGTCTCTTGGGGTAGTATACAATAGTATTTAGAGAGGGCTGAGAAAGAACTGAATGCTCACTGGGTCTCACAAAATTCTGACTAGGCTGCTGTGTCTCTAGAAATTTACATATCTACTGTAAATCATTTTATTCTAACACCATCACTCTTACAGCAGTTTGTTGAAAATCCAGAAAGCCGAGTGTCCAGGTCAATTCCAGGCTTCACTGGATCTGTAGGAGGACTTGCTGTCTTTAAGGGCACCAATGTATAATTTTGCTAAAGGTCACTATTCAGTCTTTTTCTTTCCTCTTTCCCTACCCAAGGGATGAAGAATGCAAACCTGAGTCTTCAGTTTCACACTGAAATATTAATCTAAATTCTTGTCAATTTTGGCCCTAACCAGCACTTTCCTATGTGACCTACATGAATAGGGGAATTCTAAGCTCATCTAGGAGACACCAGGAAGATCTGACTTTGGACCTAATTTATTTTGGATGAAGTAGGTTGCCAGATGCCAGCTTGAAATAGAGAACTGGATGATGGAGCCCATTGCATATGTAACAGAGTGACAGAAGTGAGACACCTGAGTTCAATGTCCTTCTCAGTCTCAGAGGCTGAAAATTTTTACATGAAATCTGTGTTTCCCATTTGTCATGAGCATATTTAAGCCATTGTCCTTCTTAATGTGACCTGCACTGCCAGTGCAAGGGGAGTACAGCTCTGGATCCTTTATTTTCAAGCATTCAGTTATGCTTCTGGTATCTGCTTCCTGTTCTGCTAATACTTCTAATTTAATGCTTTTGGTTGTAATATCTCAGAAGAGGACTCAAAGCCCCAGAACTCCCATGCCTTCCAAGTGATGCTATTCATGAGGGTTGAGCAGTGTTTACTCACTGTGTTAACATACATGCTTCACTCCACATAGCTAGAATATGGAATGTTGTTGCTTGTGTGGATAAGGCAGATGCAGGTTTGAGCCACCAGTCAATGTACTAAGGAAATGAAGCCATCTTTCCTACTTCCAGAGAAAATGTTGTAATCCTTTTCTTTAGTTTTTTTTGTTTTGTTTTGAGTGGGATTTTTGGTAGTTTGTTGTTGTCGTTGTTGTGGTTTTGTTTGTTTGTTTGTTTTTTACTATATAGCTAATGATAACATTTTCTTCACCTGAGGAAACCTCATACTCTGTGTATGTACAATATGATCCAAAGGAGGTATTAGGCCATATTGCCTATGGAGGTGAAGACAGTTTCCTTCAGATATATGCATCAGGTGCTTAAACAGCAAAAGGCTGGATAGGATTTCAGGTACTCCCTTGTCCCTAGCATTCTTTGTGAGCCCCTTCAGTGCTCCCATCTTGTAACTGCTTAGGCCCTCTTCTTATTGTTTTTATTAGATGTACATGCACTGTACAGGAAACCTGGACAATTTAGGCTGAATTTTGGATTTCAGTCCAGACAGACTCATTTCTGTCAGCTTTCATTCTTTATTGTGTTGCAGTCTCATGACTTTATGAGAATCTCTGATTTTTATTTCCCCCAAGTAGGCTGCATTTTGCTATATATCCCTGCATTGTTCACTTCAGGATTAGATTTCTCTTGAATCCTGTTTCTGGACACTTGTCCTGAACATCATACATTTCAACCTACTTCTCCACCAAAAAACTTTGTGCCTATGATTTATGATGGGCAGGGGTTCTCAGTTTTGTCCTAGGGCCAACACGTAGCATTGGCCTTGTCTGATGACTTGAAATCGTGTCCCAGCTTCTTTGCTCATGTAACCACTTGAGTGTTGGCATTGGCTGAGGAAGAAGACCCAACACCTTTGGGTTTGGTGCAAGGAGAGAGAGGTGCCTTTCTTTAAAAACTTTTAGTGAAGAATCATGATGGCAGGAATTGCCCTCATGGTGTGCCCCACGGTAGATTTCTCTGAGAAGTGTATGGAGTCTGATCTGGTACAGAACGTGTTGGAAACCTGAGGAGTGGCTAGAGAAATCCAAGCAGAAGTTGATAATGAATATCAGATCACTCCTTCATACCTGGCACTAACTCCTTTTTTATTCCCTGTATGTTTTAACACCTACGAGCATTAATAAATTAAATAAATACTGCAGTAATCCTGTATATTATATATTATATATATATCCATATATTTCATGTGCAATCTGAAACTGCACATGAAATATATGATGGATGCCAAAATGAGTATGCAATGCATATTTGGCCAGTTTTTGGTATGCCAAGAACAAGGCTCATATGAATGAATCATTGCAGCCACACACAGTACCAGTGAAACCAACAGGGCAGCTGTTTGTATGCAACAGACCAGCGGATGAGGGCCACAAGTCCTGATTTGCACAGTCACACACAAGTAACTTTGCACTGGTGAATAGTTTCCTTTATTTTTATTACCTCTGCAACAGAGAGAATTGTCTTCCTTATTTCATGTATGTTGTAAATGCAAAGTTGCTTGTTATCTTTCAGCACTGGCAGGATCCTGGCCCCCAGCAATAAATTAAACAAATAATTTATCGTAAGTCACTTTTTTTTTTAAGAATTCCAGTCACCTGTGAGCATTTGGTGTAACAGCACATGTTTTATTAGTGTGTTCCACCTTTCTTTCACTTGGGTTTCAAAGTCCACTTGCTGGACAGAGTCAGCAAATCCCCTTTTTTCCACTGCCATACGTTGCCTACAATTTTCAGAACTCCACATGCCTGTGCATGGAGAATGAGTACAGTTTTGTTTGTTTGTTTGTTTTGTTGTCAGTGGTTTTGTTTGATTTGTTTTGTCCTGTCCTGTTTTTCCTGTGAGATAGTTTACATATTCTGCCATAACATCTTGTCTTTATAGATGGTTCATTCACTTTTTCTTTTGATATAAAGTCTTAATGATTCTCTGTCCAACTTTTCCTCCTCTCACTGGGACACGGTAGGGTAAGGAAATGCTGTGCAATACTGACACCTGCCAATATCTGTCTGAAGAGCACTAATCAACTTGCCAGTGCTTCCTCATGACCTGAACCTTCTGCAAGGACAAAAATCCTCCTGACTTAATCAACAGTTTAAGAAGACAGGCAGAAATGTTAGAGTCTTCTACTCTTTTCTCCTTTTTTTTTTTTTTCCCTTCAGCTGGGGAAAATAAGTGCAAAGAAGTCTTCCAAACCAAAGAGAAATTTAGAATCATAGAAGCTAAATACATATGCACCCAATCATTTTAGTGATATATTACTTTGCCTAATCATTAACTTAATATTCCATATAAGAATCTGTAATCCACAGTAAATCATTTAGTAAGAATGATTTAAATGTACTTCTGGCTAATGTGAAACAGTTTAGTTTCTACAGTCGGTTGCCAAACATTGTTTAAGAAAGAGGGGGGTGTGTGATCCAAGTTGACATAAGTTATGGCAGATATAATGCTCCAATATAGTGGTGGTTTGCAGATTATTTGGTTTAAGAGATAGGAAGAAGATGACATATTAAGTACTATGAAGATTGCCAGGCCTATTTTGTGCCTTAATTAGGATGCTTTGCAACTCTATGTTTAATTCTTCTCAAAGCCTACTTGAAAATGCCTTTACGACTATCTTATCTGCAATGGCATTGGAAAAGTGAAATTCTGGTTGATTTACAAACACAACAGGAAAATAAAGAGACTACTATTATGATAGTTATATACATTAATAGATACACGAAATTGCTCTTTTCTGTGTGATGGTGGAGGAGTTATGTTTAAAAAACAGTTGAACCAAGCATGCTCTGTGCTGAAGTTCAGAAGGAAACAAGGAGCAGTGAGAGGTGACATGTCAAGTGGATGTGTGGTTGAGAAGGGAGACAGGGAATGGCCTTGGGCTTAAAGAACAGTAGTATGTGACACACAGTAAACAGTAGTAAACTGTGAGGGGGTGGAAGACATCTTCTACATTCACAAGTTTTTTAGTTCAGATTTTTATTTGAAAGTAAAGGAGAAACCAGGGATATGTAAATGCTGATTTTAATGTAGAGAACAGTCCCTTCTGTTAAGTGCTTGTTATTCACTATCTTGTAACAGATATATTATTTCTGCTGTCGCAATCATAATCTTCTGGTAAATGAGACACTTTGGATTGACCAGCATTTTCTGTCTTGTATCTTCTTGTAGACTAAGATTGTATTTGCACCATATTGGTGCAAAGCTGTTTAATAGCCACTGCAATATGATGCAGCACAGCCAAAAAATTCTGTGGCACTCTTCGTAGTCCAGCTGTAGCATCATGGGTGAACTGTTTGAATATTTACTTAGCTTTTCGAACAGTTTGTTCAACCCTCCATGCTGCTCTCTCTACATGATTGCCAGTACCTGAGGCAACTCGCTCTAGCCTTGCTGAAACTTCTCCCTTGTGTAATGCAGCCACAGAGACTAGCAATCTAGACAGGATACTTATGATCTCAGATGCCTCTGATACATTGGAAAATGTCCACCTCGTGGTGCCTGTCTGCAAACCACCCTATCACAACTTTGCTTGTTTGCTTGCAGGAATGTTACAGAATCCAGCTCTTTCTGCACAGTCACTATGCAGTTCCTGCAGACACTCCCCCTGTGCCACCCCCTCCAATGCTCCTTTTAAAAGTACATCATAGTCAGATGGGTGTAACTCCTCTAAACACTGTGCAGGGAACAGCCTTTGCAAACTCAAGTATTAAGACAATAGAATCAGTGGGTTTACAGAAAAGCAGATTTTAACAACACTGAGAACACTGCATATGAGAGTATGGAAAGCAAGGCTGTTCCTTAGGAACTTAAAAATATCCATTTAATTAATATACTATATAGCTCAAATGGCCACAAGTGACTAATGACTTTTAAATTAATATTTCTTGGAGTACGGAGCTGTAAGACCTTAAATCTATGTATTTCTAGAGTGTTATTGAGCATTTTCTGACAGTTTTGCTGCTTGTAGCAGAGGTAGTCAAGAAGCAGATGCATCTAAAATTAGTGTTAGGAGGCAGACAGCAAAGAAGGAAAAAGGCTTGTTAGTATTTGTTTGAGAGTAGGTGATGTTGAAGGGGGCAGGAAGGTTTTGTGCAGCAGGAAAGACAGCCAGGCAATTAAAACGAAACTAAGATAAACAGTTTTGAGAGAAGTATTTGACCGGTTTGGACCTACTTTCTCCTGCCATTATTGCTGACCAGCATCTGTACACCTAGCAAGAACTTAGCTTCTGCATGGTGCAGCATCTATTTATGTGGAGCCTTATCCCTCCTGCTTGCAGGTCAGAAACCCCCAGCCAGTGTTACTTGTTGTTTGTGGCCCTGGCTGGAGTACAGAGCAGAACCCTGGGGAAGAAAACAGAAACATTAGTCCAGCTGCAAACATCAAGAGTACTACCTGGACACTGGTGTGAAGTATCAGAGCAGATCCAAAGGAGAGGACAGCAGAGGACAGACAACCGTGTCTTTGCAGATTTATGTGTCAGGTCAGACACATTGGTGGATGTGAGCACTACTCACATTGAGTAGGAAGACATGGCAATGACATTGCTGGGGGGTCACTCATCTTTGAGGAGGAGTAAGTCACCTTTTCCTCTGCTCTGGGCACTGCACAGGCACCTGACCAGGTCGCTTGCAAAGCTCCTGGCTCACATACATCCTGGAGAGGGAACTCGGTGACATTTAGTGCCACTGCCTCTCCTCCCTCTCTTCTACTTTCCACAGGTGATGATGCAGTAGAGCTCTCATCTTGGCTTAGCTAAAACTGGCCAATAGCATCTGATAGGACCTTGAAGGTCAGGAGCTGGGCATTGCTCTGTGACTGTAGACAGATGGTGTCCGCTGGGCATGCCAGATTTACCTGCAGTAGAAGAGCATAAATTGTTTTCTGCTATGGTGCTTCAGCTCCCTCTAGGAGGATTCAGGGATTCAGGAGCTCTCTATCTAGGAGTCAGGGTCTGCAGCTGTCTCCAACACCATTCCCTCAACACTATTTTTCAACAGTTCCTGGCTCAAAAGAGAGCCATCTATGCAAAGCACCTTTAAGGTCCCTCTGCCTGAAATTCTTGCCTGTCCTTTTCTACCCTTTCCTTTAATCCTGTGTCTGAACCTGCCATAAGATCTAGCAGCAGAGGATTGTCCTTCCATCCCAGAGCATCCAGATTCTGTCATGCTCCCAACTGCTTGGCCTGTCCCTACAGTTTGCACACCCCCTGGCTGCAGGCAGGACACGCTGCAAAATGACATTCTGGGCCATAGCTTTTCTTTGCCTACCTCCAAAAGTCTTACCTGCTCAGCTGATAGCCTTGCTAGCTGTGAAAAATTAACGTGTAAAAGGAGCCATATCTGCATGTATGTATACAACACTATTTCGTCTAAACAGCGACACCTCCTGATACCCAGGCTGCAGCTATGTTAGTGGGTTACTACTCCAATAAAGTTGTTGTTGTTGTTACACACAGTAAATGACCTCCCGAGGGCCACCCTTAACAAGAACCATGTCTGCTTCTGCGTTTCATTCAGTGCCAAGCATGCTGTCAGCACTTAACAGCTATTAATAATAACAGAAGGAATTACAAAGCTTCATGGGATAGAATAAAGCCTGCTTAAAGGCAGCTCTTTGAGGGCTGTCCTACATTGCTTGTATTCATACATCCAAACTGGATCTATTTAAGATGACAAAGTTAAAATTACCAATGTAATGTAATTCTAAGTTTGAAGCCTTGCCAACCATTAACTGCTAAGACTGTTTCTATAAACAAAGAGCACTTTCTAAAGGAACATTCACTTCAGCTTTTAACTGTGATTTCCTGGGGGAAGCAGTTGCGTTGGTGAAAATTCAAATATGGAGTTTATTCATATATTAATTAAAAAGTGTTTATAAAAGCAGTGAAGATTTCTGGTTTGGGCATTTTCTGGCAGCTATTTGATTAAAACTGGCTTGAAGTATTCATCCTATTCTTCAGGTCCTATAGCTGTCTGGCAAACAACAACAAATACCTGATATGAAGGGAATTATTTTTCAGATGTATTGCATCAGCCTGGTGTAACCATGGGCAAGTAATATTATTTTAATTGGTTGCACCTATGGAACCATGGCTGAATTTATTCCAATTTTGCCAATAATGAGCATCTTAGAAGTTTCTACAGAGGGCTGAAAAAACATATTCATGCATGAAGCATTAAAAGCAGTGTGTAATTTGTCACTTTTGAAACAGATGGGTTTCTCTCAGTTTTCTGTGGCAGGTCAGGCAAAGTTTACTCTCATGATGGTGAGAGAAAAGAGCTGGGTAACATAATATTCTGTTTTTGAAGGGTGTCAAGTTAGGATTAGGTGGTTCTTTAGTAAGTG